>CAUYON010071012.1:0-28058 GCA_963573935.1 Arctocebus calabarensis | reverse complement strand
TTTTTTTTTTTTTTTTTTTTAATATAAAAATAAGCACATACCAAATCCACAACCCCCCCCCCCCCCCCCCGTTCTATAGAGCAAGGCAAAATAGAAAGGCCACCTCCTCTAATGGGTGCAAACTTAGCATACATATTTCTCTCTTCTACTTGTTCAGCATTTCTAAGTTGCCAATGACAAAAGCCAGCATTTGCATCTCCTGTCTTCCTCTCAGCTGGTGTGACACCATCTTTAACACTAATCTGGGCAGGTTGCCACTTGGGGGCCTGGATAATGCCCTTGTGTAATGCAGGGAAAACTCAATCCGCTCACATTTCTCTGTGCCATGGGGGAGCTGCTTAAGCCCAGTTAAAATCAAGAAATGATACAGTTAAAAGATTCTTCAAGAACCAAGAAATAACTCCTAAGTGGGGTCTTCAGTTGGACACCAAAGAGAAATGGCCCATTTTCTCCCTGGTTGAGTGAATTTTTGCTGCTGACCTGTAAATTCTACACTATTTCAAAGTTACTGGCTGAGAAATTAATGGAAACTGAGCTGGGAATTTTTTCTCTCCTACTTTTATGTGTGATGCCTTATTTAAAATAATTCAGACTCAAAGTAAATTTCTAGCAAATGGTGCTATGGCTGCTATTAAATTTATTGATGGCAAATACATCATCCTTGCTTTTTATGTATGATGTCCCTGATGTGATTTTTTTCTAAAGGTCCATGGTAAGACTTTCTTAAAATCCACCTCTTTCATCTGCCTGTGGTGCTGTAAGTGACTTCAGGTTAAAATGCCATTTAAGAAATTAATTTACCATGTGATATTTTATGGCAAAGCTTTGTAAAACCATTAAGTAAACTATACTTATTGTTTATATATTGGGATGTTTTTGATGTGCTAATATTTTATATAAATTTATTATTTATATTGATGAATGCCAAATAAATAAATATTTCTATTGTGCCTAATAACTCAACTCTTTGCTTTCACAAGGCCAGAGCAAGGCTAGAAAGGAAATTCATCTCAAAGCTATTAAGAAAAGCCAGATAGAAGGGAACATAAAAATGAAATGAACTATGGTGAAAGGGCCAGACTCTCTTCCAGCCTGCTCTACATCATCCCAGCTACCCAGATGGAACAAAGATTTAGAGTTCTAAACAGAACTCAAGAATAGAAATAAATGATGTGGTATGGTCTGTGAAAGGGATCAATCTATGCTCTGTTCATAGGAGACACAGGGAGAAAAAGAAATCACTTGGCAAAAGTCTCAATAGCTCGAATCATGAGCGGCGCCCGTAGCTCAGTGAGTAGGGCGCTGGCCACACACACCAGGCTCAAATCTGGCCCGGTTCTGCTAAAACAACAATGACAACTGCAACAACAACAACAAAAAATAGCTGGGCATTGTGACGGGCACCTGTAGTCCCAGCTACTTGGGAGGCTGAGGCAAGAGAATCGCTTAAGTCCAAGAGTTTTAGGTTGTGAGCTATGACGTCAAGGCACTCTACCCAAGGCGACAGCTTGAGACCCTATGTCAAAAAAAAAAAGTCTGAAATAATATGACCTCCCCTCAAGCTGCCACCATTTGAATACACCCCCAAAGCAACCTTTGTTTCCAGTCCTCTATTTACTACCTATATGCAGAAAGAGACAAAATAAAGGAAAGGAAGAAACAGCCTGGATGCCTTCTCCTTGATACTTGGGGGGTGGGTGGTTCTAACTTTCAAGTTCACAGAATCCCCCTGGTGGCCAGAATACAAAGAAAGTGACAACTTGCAACCTGAGGATTTCCTCTAAAGACCTGCTTTGAGTGACCTTTCTTTTAAAGTCTTTATGATTGCACAACCTAGATCTTAATCTCATTCTGGCTCCTCTAGCATGTGATTGAGTTGGTATATCTTATCTTTCCATCCAAGTTATAGACCCATTCAGATTCCTGAAGAATCTGGGTTTTAATTCCCACTTACCAAATGGCTGGGCATTGTGGTGGGCACCTGTAGTCCCAGGTGCTTGGGAGGCAGAGGCAGGAGACTCTCTTGAGCCCAGGAATTGGAGGTTGCTGTGAGCTATGATGCTACAGCACTCTATCCAGGGTGACAGCTTCAGGCTCTGTCTCAAAAAAAAAAAAAAATTCCCACCTACCTAATGCTATTCTATCAGCTGTAATGTTCTTCTCATTTCTCTTGGTCCAAATCCTATCCATCCTTCAAAAAATAGCTAAAGCTATTTCCACTTCAAGAAACCTTTTGTGGCAGCATTAGTCATTCATCGTGCCCACTTTCTTCCTGTGTTTAGAGAATTACTCTTCTAAGTCACAATCTACTTTTCCCTACAACCATCAGATTGTTGGATACTCACGTTCTCAGCCTCCCTTGCAGTTGGAGTGTGGGCTTATGATGTAGACTCTCTGAGTGAAATGTCCATCTGCCAAGCTAGTGGTGAAAAGGCTGGGACAGTACAGAACCCATTCTGGTGGCCAGTGAGGGAGGCAGCTGGGGCAGATGATCTGGCTCCCAGAGATAGTCATGTGGCTTTGAGGCTGAATTCTGCATTGGTGGTATTGTCTGGGCAAGCAGCATGGTCTCTGCCCAGTGGTGATGGCTGTGATGTCTTTGCTTTTCCAGCTGTCTGCATAATTTGGAACATTATTTCTGCCTGCACAACGTCTCAGCTTGATTCTCCAGCCTCTCAGTGATTCTATAAGCTATCCACTAGTTCTTTAAGAACAGTTTTATTGAGATGTGATACATACACCCTATAATTTTATTGAGAGGTGATACACACAGCCTATTTAAAGTATGTAACTCAATGTTTTTAAGTTAACTCATAGGTTTGTGCAATAATCACCACATTGTAATTTTCCAAAGTTTTTTTTTTTTTTTTGAGACAGAGCCTCAAGCTGTCACCTTGGATAGAGTGCTGTAGCATCACAGCTCACAGCAACCTCCAATTCCTGGACTCAAGCGAGTCTCTTGCCTCTGCCTCCCAAGTAGCTGGGACTACAGGTGCCTGCCACAACATCCGGCCATTTTTGGTTGCAGCTGTCATTGTTGTTTGGCGGGCCCGGGCTGGATTCGAACCCGCCATCTCAGGTGTACGTGGCTGGTGCCTTAGCCTGTTGAGCCACAGGCACCGAGCCCACCACATTGTAATTTTAGGACATTTCTGTCCCCTCCACATGCACCCCCATACTCATCAGCAGTCACTTTCCATTCTTACCCCCACTCCCAGCTCTAGACAACTACTAATCTACTTCTATCTCTAAATGTTTATCTACACGTAATTTAGGTTCATAAAAATGAAATCATATTATATGTGTTTCTCATGACAGACAAGGTTCAGCCATGAACTTTCATTCCTTTCTGTGACTGATTAACATTCCACTGTATGAATATACCACACATTTGGGTTGTTTCCACTTTCTGGTTTCTATGAATTATGCCCCTGCAAATATTTATGTACAACTATTTGTATGTTATATCTTTATTTTTCTTGGGTATACACCTAGGAATGGAATTGCTAGGGGTCATATGGTAACTATGTTTAACATTTTTTTCTTTTTGAGACCAGAGTTTCACTATGTCACCCTCGGTACAGTGCGGTGGCATCAGCAACCTAAAACTCTTGGCTTTAAGTGATTCTCTTGCCTCAGCCTCCCAAGTAGCTGGGATTACAGGCGCCCACCACAATGCCCAGCTATTTTTTTCGTTGCAGTTGTCATTGTTGTAGTGTCATTTTCGTTGCAGTTGTCATTGTTGTTTAGCAGGCCCAGGCTGGACTCGAACCCACCTCGATATGTGTGGCTGGCACCCTACCCACTGAGCTATAGGCACTGCCTATCTTTAACATTTTGAGGAGCTGCCTGAGTTTTCTAAAGTGGTTTCACATTACTACCAGTAATTTGTGAGGGTTCCAGTTTCTCTATATCCTTATCAATGCTTACTATTATTTGTCTTTTTATTATAGCCATCTTAGTAAACGTGAAGTGATAGCTCATTGTGGTTTGGCCCACTGATTTGTAAGTAAATTCTTTTTGCGGGCTCGGTGCCGGTAGCTCGCTGAGTAGGGTGCCAGCCACATACACACACTATGTCAGCACTATGAGCCTTAAATGCATGCTTGTTCATTGGAGAATTGTTGATTGGTTTATCAAAACAATTCCTTACCTTGTAATTCTGGAAATGTATCTTTCATTGTCTTATTAAGCAGGCTTAATCATGAAGACATGTAGCAAGTGCTGGGGACATGGAATTTAGAGACTGTTCAAATTTGGTACTATTGCTTTTCTTTTCTTTCTTTTATTTCTCTTCTCTTCCCTTCCCTTCCCTTCTCTCTTTTCTTTCTTTACAGTCTCACTGTGTCACCTGGGCTTGAGTGCCACAGTCTCAGTCTAGCTCACGGCAACTCCAAACTCCCTGGCACAAGCAATCTCCTGCCTCAGTCTCCCCAGTAGTAGGACTACAGGTATGTGCTACCATGCCCAGTTAATTTTTCTATTTTTAGCTGAAATGGAGTCTCACTTTTCTTAGGCTGGTCTTGCACTCCTAACCCCAAGTGATCTTCCTGATTCAGCCTTCCAGAGTGCTACGATTACAGGCTTGAGCCATTGCACCTGGCCCAAATTTGTTGCTAATTCTACTTCTACTTATCTCTGTGGAATCCAGAGCCAGTTAATTAACCTCTCTGAGCTTTGGCATTTCTATTTACAAAAAGAGATAATAACAGATGCCTCAAACAAGTGTTATGAGGATTAGTCAAAATCTTGTATGTAAAATAGTAGAACAGTAGTTCAGGAAAATTGTTCAATAAATATTAGTTTCCCCTGCTACAATGCTGCATCCCTCCCAATCTTGTTCCCAATAATCTGGCTTAGAGATGCGTCCTAGTTAAATTTGTTGTTTTATAGCCCGGTTGGGAATATGGAGCAATGCTGCTGCTTAGATGACTTAATGTTCTTGAAAATGAATATTATGTTGTGTGTGTGGGGGGGACTGAGGCAATGGATATCAGGGAAGTAAGGAAAAAACCTTGTCCAAACCTGATGTAGAGAGCAGAGAGCTGTTGATTTTAGAGAGGTCAAAGATGAGGTTACCACTGGAAAGGAAGGGACAGGATGTAAAGGATGCCTGAGCTCTGCTGTTTACATGTTCTGTTTCCCCAAAGGACTCTTTTTTTGGGTTATGACCACATAGGCGTAGAATCTTTTTGAAATCGAGTTGATGTTTATTTCAGATGACCTAGTAGCATTCTTGGATCTGACTGGAAGAAAACAAGTAACTACCATAGGCTGAAGGATTAATCGTGGGGGTGGCTGGTAGGAATATTGTTGTGTTACAGGAAGATCATTGTCTGTGGCCGCTAACTTTATCCAGAATACATTCAGAGAGAGCGTCCATCCTGGAGGGCTTAAAATAAAGCATCTAACTGAGTGATGGTTGTGAAGGGGTTGAACCGACATCTGTGTGATAAATGAATTTGGGATTTGAATCTGGATTTTTGAATGAAACTTACTCGAAGGGAAATATAATTTGCTACTTATTTAGAGTTACAATTTTCTTAATCTTTTATTAGGCTATTTGAATTCCTTAAGCAGAGGTCAAAGTCTTGCTACAGATTTCTCAATGAGAGCTCATATGATCTGGAAGAGTTAACAGACTAATATTTTTATTAATGTGTAAATTACTACATATAGGGCCTTTGTAAAGGCGAGTTTCAGTAGTGAGCAGAGGAAAGTAATAAAGAGGGAATCAGATTTCTAAATAGGATACACTATGAATGAGAAAATAGATGCAGAACAAAGAGGCTGCAAATATAGAAGTTTTGTCTTGGTTTCCTCAAGTCAGTGCTATCTGGCTTTATCTAGTCATTCAACATTTACTGAGCATCTACTACAGATCAGGTTTTGTGCTGAGAACTAGGATGGCAAGACAGGGCCTTTATTGTGATGTTCCTTTATGTTGTGTACGGACCCGAACCTAATCTTCCTCCTATAGCTTGGATCCTAGAACTTGGGAGCCTGAATTCTAGCCTATCCCACTTGAACTGTAGCCATCCTGTTGACTTGCAACCATGAGAATAAGGGTCTGTTGTTGTAAGCCTGTGATTTGGTGGTCTGTTTGTTACACAGTATCATCATGGCAACAGCTGGCTAATACATCATGGATTGTCTTCTGAAAGCATTAGGGAGCCATTGAAGAATGTTAATCAGGGAAAAGTTGGTAACCTTTACATTTAGACTGATCTCTGTGGCTGCAGTGGAATCCTGGATAGCCACTGCTTCTTCAATTTGGGTGCAAGAATAAGAAACATGGAGCAATAGTCAAGCCCTGAGTAGCTGCCAGTCCAAAGACAAGGAGAGCCAGGTAGAGAACATCTGAACCAACTTGTAGTTTGCTGCCTAAAGAACGGATTGAAGATGGCAAGACTGGACATAGGGAGAGCATTAAGGAGATGCTGTGATCATGTAGGCTTAAACTTGGGAAGTGACAGTGTGAGGGAGGGGATCATTTAAGAGGTAGAATTGATTGGTCTTGGTTATTGATTGAGTGGATGTGAGAGCTGAAGGAAAGGAAGGTTAAGGGTGTTGCAGTTGGTCCATATGACAGATGATAGTGCCCTTCCCTGAGCTAAAACACTCAGAAGAAGGAACACATTTTTTTCAAGGGGACATGGTGGGGCAGACAAACATGTAGATTCATTTTAGAGCATGTTGAATTTGTGTGTCCATAAGCTGTCTGAGTTATATCTGGGAGATATTTAGATATTTAGATAGTTAGATTTGGAGAACAGGAGAGTGAGCTGGCTGGAAACATGTAGTTTGTGTTATAGGCAAACACTAGTAAGAGGAGTCCAATAAATATATGACAGCACAAGAGATCCAAGAACAGACCTCTAGCAAGTGTGGACATTTAAAGTATGGTAAAACAACAACAACAACAACAAAAACCTGGAAAGGAAACTGAGAAGATGCTATGGAAAGGAGACAGTGGACTCAAGCAAACTGAGAAGGCAAGGGGTGCACGAAGGAGGGAGTGGTAACAGGATTCAGCATGGGGTGCAGAGAGAATGCACAAGAGCTAAAGAGACCCAATCACTGACACTGCAGTCAAAAAGAAATGGGTTTGGGTTTGAGTCCTGGCTTAGCAACTTATAGCTATGTGACTCCATATCTTACTTCCTGAAGGCTGTTTTCTCATCTATAAAATGGAATAATCTTACTATCCATTTCATATGGCTGTTGTGAAGGCAAATTAGATGGGGAATACATGAGTACTTAGAATAGCATCAGGTAGTAATAAGCACTCATTAAATCCTAAATATTAGTATTGTTAGCTACTACTTAGCAAAAGGAAGTCATTGGTGACCAAAGCGAGAGCAATGGTATGGTGGAGGAAGGGAACAGGTCACAGAGGTCAAGGAGTGAATAGGTGCTGTGGAATTGTAGAAACCCCTGTAGAAAATTCCATTGCCTGACATGAAGGAGAGACAAAATGTAGGATAATAGCTTGAAGAAAAGCATAAAAGAAGGCAATTTTCTTTGGTTTCTTTGAAGAGAAAATAAACTTGGCATATTTATAAGCCCTGGAGAGAGTTTCAGGAAAGAGAAAGATTGGCAAATAAGTCATACAAGAGAGAGACACAGTGGAATAAGACTTCAACCAGTGAAAAACACAAAAAGAAAAACAGAAAAAACAACCCACCCTCTCCATTGGAAATCTAAGCAAAGGAAAGTTTAAAAAAAGATAATTACAATCAGATGTTGAAATTTTTATTTTCCAGAATCCCAAAAAGATTAGAGATTGGGCAGACTGGCTCAAGAGAGAACCCTTAGGAAGGGGGCTATGCTTGCCAAGAGGCTGTCATAGAATTGAAGGCCATGGGTCAAGAGCAGGGCCTTTGGATGACTCCAGAGATAGGAGGTGGGGTATAAGGTCACTGTCTTGGTGACAGACAGTGTGTCACCCCGTAAGTCCTCAAGCCTTCAGTGAAATACAATTCACAAAGTCATGATTTTCTGCAGAAAATGATGAAAGGGGGCCGGGCATGGTGGCTCATGCCTATAATCTTAGAGGCCAGGCAGGTGGATTGCCTGAGCTCAGGAGTTCAAGACCAGCCTGAGTTGGAGCAAGACGCCATCTCTAAAAATGGGGCAAGCACTTATAGACCCAGCTACTTGGGAGGCTGACAAAAAAGGATCACTTGAGCCCAAGAGTTTGAGGTTGTTGTGAGCTATGATGTCATGGCACTCTACCACAGGTGACAAAGTGAGACTCCGTGTCAAAAATAAATAAATAAATAAACAAGCAAACAAATAAATAAAAAAGAAAATGATGGAAGGAGCTAAGGTGAGTATGCTGGCTGTCAGGGACTCTGGAGATAAACCCACAGTGCAGAAGGAATAGACAAGGGAAAGGCAAGTAAGTGTTGCATTTGCACAAACCTGAAGGAGGGTCCCTAGACTAATACAGGTAGAGAAATTCAGGGTTTAGTCCACATATACACTTTATATACGCATTTTTTTTATAGCTAAGTGAGAAGTAAAGTCATTCACTACTAGAGCAAGGTCTTTATTTCAAGTCAAGTTAATTTGATCGAGTTATTTTTTCTCCTTTTTTCCAGTCCTTATTGTATATTTAATTCCATAATTGATAAACTCCTACTTTGATTAAATTAAAAATAACTCAGTTGATAAAACTCCTTTGTCTAATTTTTCAGGACCATGTCATTTGTGTAAAGTGAGGCACACATATGCCAAGAATTTACAGTAAGCTTTTCTTTAAGGAGAAAAGTGCCACATAATTTATAAACAAAAATAATAACAGATCGGTAGGAGTATAGCAGAGACCAGCAAGTGTTAATGTCTCCACACTGCAGGTGGGAAACTGACACATGGTGAGACTGACACTTCCTCAAGGGTCCTTTGTATTCCACAACATGCCAGCTTCTGAATACATGGTAAATCATGCAAACTTCTGAACAAGAACAGTGAACAAATAAGCTATCACCTATTAATATTTATGGAGCCCTTGTGTCATGCTCATCCTATGGTGAGCGCTATAAATTATTAAAATAAGGATGTGCAATGCACATTCTTGGACTTGAAAATCCTACAATCTGGTGAGAGAGACTAAACCTCAACACATTAGAAGTTTCCAGAGAACATTAGAAATAAATAACAATTTGAGATAATGACATGAAAAATCCCGAGGCATGTTCAGTGTTGTGAGTAGCGAATAGGCAATAAATGGGAGGTTGGAGGAAAGAAGAAGCCAGAATGTGCTAGAGTCGACAGAGAAGACTTCATGTAGGGCTGGAAGTTCAGCTGGGCCTTGGAAAGTGGGTAGTGGTGGGAGTGTCAACATTATCATTAGCATTTTGCTTGCACACGCAAGTTGTATAAATATGGAACCTCATGAGTTTCCATTTGGGTGGACACTTTCAGACAGAAGTCTGAAAATAATTCCCTCTGAGTAACTGTCAAGAGGAGGAGGAGATGGGACAAAATGCACTTGACTAAAGGCTGACTTTCCTAAAATCCTAGTTCCTCCCCTGAGAATTGGCTCTGATGGATTAGACTGAATTTCCTCAGAATTCTCCCAACCCTGTATCTCATATCTATCCTCCTTGTGCCTAAAATCTCTGCTCTTGGGACATGAAAGAATCCTCCAGCTGTCCTTGTCCTAATTCCTGATGCTCTTTTAAGCTTTGCTCCGTCATGAAGCAAAAGTGAAAGAGCTCCTTCCCAAACCTTGTGGATTTTCCAGAACATCTACTTCAGGATTTCCTGAGATGGTCTCCTGAAGTTGGCAAACATTGTGGCCTAAGTAGAACCATGGCAGGGCAGGGGTCCCTACCACACCTTCTCAGTTGGAAATCTGGTGGGCCAGGCCTGTGAGAACAGACAGGTTAGAGTTCCTACCCCTCTGAGGACTGGGTGGTCGGTTGACGAGGATGGACATGTCCTTGAATAGTGACTATCACGAGAGTCCTCTGGACTCATTGGGTACTTTGCGGGCAGCAGCCTCACACTGGAACAACTTTTTAAGAATGGGTCCCTGGCATCTCGAACCTGCTTCCAGGATCTGAACTTGTCTATTCCCTCACATCCTGCTCCAAATACACAGCCACACCCTTCTTATGCCTCCGCACAAAAGCTTTATTATCTCCTACAATGAGGTTAGGTGACCTGTAGAGAACTTATTTGTTCATTAAATGAAAATATTCAGCAATCCAAGGCTCTATATTTACAAACACAGTGACTTTGGTTCAAAAGAACATGGGACTCCTTTTCTACTTCTAATAGACAACATTACTAAATGTTAATACTAACAACATTTTTTCAGGTCCATAGCCAAACTTGTAAGAAATAGAAATGTCAGCATCACTCTTAAGAAAGAACTCACAGAGGTGAATGGTATTTAAATTTCCTAAGCAATCCTATTACCTTTGCATATGGATTTTAACAATTGGCAAGGATGGCAAAAAAGTGTCTGAGTCTCCTGTGTATGGGAACAGGCTGTAGTCACACTCCCTGTGGAGCTTAGGCTGGGCCCCCATCCTTGGGCCTTGAATGTCAAAAGGGTTAGCGAAGAGAAAGCTAAGAGAAACCGTGATCCTTACTTATCCTGTGCTACTTTCACAGACTTAGATTCTCACGATACTCTCAAGATGTAGAAGCCTAGAGCCAAGATGATGAATGAAATATTTGTATGGAATCTGTAAACCCCATTGAATCCCCAGTAAAGGAAGCCCTGGGAAAGCTGTATTGGATCATTGCGACAAGCCGGGGCCCGATGCAAAAAGGACTTTTAGTATGTTTAAAATTGTTCAAAGAAAGAGAAGGGAGAACACAATTTGCAAGGGAAGAGCAGGACTTTTTTTTTTCTTTTTTCTTTTTTTTTTAGAGACAGAGTCTCACTTTATTGCCCTGGGTAGAGTGCCATGGCTTCATTGCTCACAGCAACTTCCAACTCCTGGGCTTAAGCGATTCTCTTGCCTCAGCCTCCCGAGTAGCTGGGACCACAGGTGCCCGCCACAACGTCCAGCTATTTTTTTTGTTGCAGTTTGGCTGGGGCTGGGTTTGAACCCGCCATCCTCAGTATACGAGGCTGGCACCCTACTCACTGAGTCGCACGGGCCACCCAAACAGAACATTTTTTTAAAAGGGAGAGCTCTGTTAACAATTGTTTAGCATGGTAGCTTGTACCTTCTAAAGTTGCTGCACATAATTGATCACAGAAATATTTCCTGTCTTACATGCTTTTCTGACAATGTGTCCTTATCCTCCTGTCATAGAGAGGTGGGGTCTATGTCCCCCCCCCTTTAAGGGACATGATTATGCTCTCTTGTAATTAATAGCATGTACGGTAAGCAATGCTGTGTGATTTCTAAGGCTAGATCGGAAATACAAGGCAGTTTTTCCCTCACTTACTAGATCACTTGTACTGGAGCCCTGAGCTGCCATGTAGGAAGTCTACCTACCTGGCTGGTGACAGATGTGAGGAAGCCAAAATTGGCTCATGCAAAGAGATCACATGTAGATGTAGATGTGTGATCTACATGTGATCTCTCTTTCTTTATATAGTCTCTGTGACTCAGAGACATCTGGGGACCCCCAACTTCTCCAGGCTCTACTATTCTGCAACTGCAGCCACAGACTGACTGCAACTGTGTAAGAACCTCTAGCTGAGCCCTTCCTGAATTCCTAACCCCAGAATCATGAGCAAAATAAGATGGTTGTTTAGGCTGCTTCACTTTGAGATTATTTGTTATGCAGCAATAAATACTAGAACATACAGAAATTTTAAAAGTTAAAATACTGAGAAAACTTAATGCATGAGTTAAATCATAATTTAGATTAAAGAAAAAATTAGAATTAGATATCTTCTAATCACACCGAATGTAGATTGGAGAGAGAAAAGTCAGAAAAATCAAAAGGAAATCAAGAGATATAGAGATTGAAATAGACGTTTATACTACATTTAATAGGGAAATATGGTAGGGAGATATTACCCAGAAAGATGGTAGATATAGAAAGGAAGAGAGAAAATATTTGAAAAGACAATGGCTGAAAAATTTCCAGAATTGAAGACATGAGTCCTCAGGTAGAAATTTTACAATGTATTAAATAGAATAAATAAAACAAATTCAAATCTAGATACAGTTTAGTGGAAATGTAGAAAGTGGAATTCTAACCAGCAACACAAAGGCACAAAACTGGTGATGGACTCAATAACATAAATGGATCCCAAAAGCATTATGCTAAACCAAAGGTAGAAGATATAAAAGGGCCGATGCTGTATGATTCCACGTCTATGAAGTTTCAGAAGATTCAATCTAATCTGCAGTGACTAAAAGAAGATTAGTTGTTGCTGGGAGCCAGAGTGGGGAGAAGGGAATAGAAGACCAAGGACCATAAAGGAAGGTTTTGGGATATCAGAAATGTCTCGTACCTTGATCATGACAGTGGTTACTTTACTGTACGTCTGTCAAAACTCACTGAATTTTATATTTAAAATCGGTGAATTTTATTATGATATTTGTAAATGTACTTCAATAAAACATGATTGAACAATGGAAATCTCATATGGCTGCATTTAATACAAAGACAGAATGACAGAACAACTTTTCATCAGTAATAATAGATTCTGAGAGACCATGAAATGATATTTTCAAAGTCCTAAGGGAAAAAACAGTATCCGCTTCAGAATCTTTAACTACATAAGCCAGTAGTTTTCCAACATTGGAGGGCATCAGAATCATCTGGCGGTTTATGAAATGCAGATTGCTGAGACTACCCCCAGAGTTTCTGATTCAGTAGATCTTGGGTGGGCTGAGAATATACTTCTTTAACAAGTTCCCACGTATTTCAGATTCTGTTCATATAGGGACTATGCTTGAGAACCACCAGGCGACACCATCACATAAGAAAGGAAGAAAAAAGAAAAAAATTCAGCCTTACAACGACTAATAGTTAAGCACCTATAAAACGTCTATGAAAGAACTAATAAGAGAGTCTTCAACCCCAAGGAAAATAGCTCAAGAGGAGTGAAGGGGAGGTAAGAAGCCCTTTCTAAAAAATGTCACTGAAATATCTCTCCTACCAAATTTCCAAAACAGCATTCTCTGGAGGAAAGTCTCTTTGATTCCATGCTGTAGAAGGTTCCAGCCTACTTGCCAAGAACATGTTAAATGACTTCTTATAACAATAAAAAAGCAGAGAGGAAAAGAAGAAAGATTTGTTCCCTTACCCTTACAAGACTGAGAATGATTTTCTTGCTATAAATGTAAGAAACAGTTAACCATTAGTAGGAGAGACCAATCTGTAAACACATTATAGGAGCCAGATCTTTTATGCTGTGGCAAAGCAAATGTGGCTGAATGGTGCTGGCTGTAGGGGTGCATTTTCCCTAGAGCAGTAGTTCTCAACCTGTGCGTCGTGACCATCCTGCATATCAGATATTTACATTATGATTCATAACAGTAGCAAAATTACAGTTATGAAGTAGCAACGAAAATAATTTTATGGTTGGGGTCACCACAACATGAGGAGCTGTACTGAAGGGTCATGGCATTAGGAAGGTTGAGAACCACTGCTCTAGAGAATCTAAACATGATAATAGAGCCAAGGTAAAGTGAATATATTTTTTATTATCACTATGTACCCTCAATTCTAAACTTCAATAATATTAAAATACTCCGCCCTAATAAAATTTTTGTTTGTCTAAATTCTAAACAATTGCTCATTGCCTATTAATTATAATACATGTAAACTTCAAATTAGCAGATTTTTATCGCTTATTCTTTAACTAATATTGTATTCTACATTGAAGTTATTATGGAGAATTCCTAGTTACATGGTTGGCTCCCAATATATTTCAGACTTAGCTGCACACTTTTGTTTAAAGTACATTAGTAATGGTCTGAAATCATTTGAGCTTACTTTGTATCTCCAGCTCCAGAGGTTATTATATATTACTACATCTAAGCAGTAGATTAGAAATAAATGCTCATACCAAAGTGATTGCAGAGATGGAAACCGAACTTGTGTTACTAAAATTTTATCTTGCTATGTCACCTTTTAGACTTTTTAATTATGTTTGAAAATTAAATCAGTGAAACAGAATGTAAAATTTGAGGCATCATATTTTTGTTTGGCAAGTGTAAATTTTAGTTTATTCATAAATTTTTATATTTTTTATTTTTAGAGACAGGGTGTTACTCTGTCACCTATGCTGGAGTACAGTAGCATGATGATAGCTCACAGTAACCTCCAACTCTGCAAGGATCCTCCTTTCTCAGCCTCCCAAGTAGCTAGAACTACAGGCAAACAACACAATGCCTGGCTAATTTTTAAATTTTTTGTAGATCGCTTCTCGGCCTTTTGGCTAAGATCAAGTGTAAATTTTTTGTAGAGAAGGAGGTCTTGCTCTGTTGCCCATCCTGGTCTCAAATCCTGGCCTCAAACTATACTCCTGCCTTGGCCTCTCAAAGTGCTGGAAGTAGGAGCCACCATACCTGGTTCATTAATTTAGTTCATTAACAGTATTTTCTTACTTAATTTTAATAATACATTTTAAATGGAAATATCTTCCGTGGGGGGTGGGTTGATTTGATATTTTAATATGCAGCCAGGGTCACACATGCTATGGCCCTTGTGGGCTGGAGACACAGTACCACAGGCTCCTGGGCAGCGGGCCGGAGAGGGAGATGTTACTGGCTGCTATGCCTGCTGTGTGCTCCTGGTATGGGTGAAAATTCTTCCTTTTTATTCGTTTTTAAACTATGTAATTATTCATAACACACTAATAGGTAAGCATGAATTTTTTTTTTTTTTTAAAGACAGAGTCTCACTTTGTCGCCCTCAGTAGAGTGCAGTGGCATCACAGCTCACAGCAATCTCTAGCTCTTGGGCTTAGGCGATTCTCTTGCCTCAGCCTCTCAAGTAGCTAGGACCACAGGTGCCTGCCACAACACCCGGCTATTTTTATTTTTTTTATTATTGCAATTTGGCTGGGGCCAGGTTTGAACCCGCCACCCTCCGTATATGAGGCCGGTGCTCTACTCACTGATCCACAGGTGCTACCTGCATGAATTTGATTACTCTTTGACTTCAAAAATGCATTATAATCAAGAAGGATTAGCCTATTACTTGCATTGTAATATTTATAAATAGTATTTTTTGGGCTGACATGTATATGTGTACATGTACATGTATACATACTCATTTAGATAAGGTAAAAATTTTATTATCTGTGTTTCTTTTTTGGCCATGATGATTATTTAATTTCATAATTATTACTGAAAAAAATTGTCACATAGAAAAGGGGATGTTAAAAGTGATCCTCTCTGGTGCAGCCAGGCAGGGGCAGCTATATGTGCCTTCCAGAAATATCTTGTGGGGACTTGGCCTGGTTCCTTCAACAAAGAGGACAGAAAAATGGAAAGTAGTTTAACTTTTTGGTCCTAACTCATGCAGTAAGTGAGTAAACTTTTCTTTAACTCCAAGAAACACAGGGATGGTGGCTGTGATGAAGGGGGAAGCTGAGAGCAGGTATTGGAGCAATGGCTGTAATTTGGTGGCACAGGACAGTAGCAACAGGAACTCACAAAAACTGAGCAAACACCATTTTCATAATGAAGAATTGATTAGATGAGAGCCTAAGCCGCCTATATAATCTCTGGAAGATAAGAAAGATGGAGGTTTGGAGGGACTCAAAGTCAAATATTGTTACATTTGTCATTCAAGCCTGTAATTGCCACCAAAACAGATGTGGCTTCCATAAACAAAGTCTGCCTTGGCTTATTAGTGGTCCTCCCTCAGTGTAGCTCAATGACATAAATCAATAATATTTTGTGTAGCAATAGCATGAAAGATATATTGTATCTAACAGTGTATTTATCTTAGCCTATTAAGAAATTATGCAAGGACTTAATTTAAAAGTTGGTGAAGTTCAATTTCTGGTTTGGTTTTTTTTTGGCCTCATTCTGGTGCTTTTAACCTCTATTGTGTATCCACCTTCTTTTCACAAGGCACCCAGGGTCATCCTGTTCTCCCTGAAGGATCATCTATCAAAATGTTTTTTACACTAAGGTTTAAAAGACTAAAAACAGCCAAATCTGATCTCCTTTGGTGTATTTGCTATTTTTAAACAATAAGCTTTTCATTTTGTGATAATTTTAGATTCAAACACAGTTGTAAGAACTAAAACAGAGATCCTGCATGCTCTCCATTCAGCTTCCCCCAACGATGGTGTCTTGCAAAACTAAGGCATTAAAACCAAGTTATTGAAATTGATAGTTAAGATACAGAATATTTCCATCAACAAATATCCCTCATGTTGGCCTTTGAGAGCCCCACTCACTTCCCTCTTACTCTCATCCCTTCCTCAATGCCTGGCAACTATTAATACAAATCTGTTCTCCATTTCTGTAATTTTGTTATTGCGAGAATATTATTTAAATAGAATTGTATGGCATGTAAGCTTCAGTGATTGGCTGTTTTTAAAGTCAGTATTATTCTCTGGAGAGTCATGCAGGCTGTTGCATGCATCAATAGCTCATTCCTTATTATTACCGAGTATTGTCTCTGGTGTGGATGTGCCACATTTTGTTTAACTGTTTACACATTGAAGTACATTTGTGCTCTTCTAGTTTTTGACTGTAATGAATAAAGCTGCTGTAAAAATTCACGTGCAAGTTTTTATGTGAACATACATTTTCGTTTCTCAGGGACAAATGTGCAAGAATTCAATTTTGTAGTCATTTGGTATTTGCATGTTCACTTATTTTAAAAAATAGCCAAATTATTTTTCAGAGTGGCTGTCCCATGCTGCATTCTCACCAGTAATGTTTGAGTAATCTATTAATGATTTCTCTGCATCTTTAACAGAATTTGGTGGTGTCTCCTTTTTGTTTTAGTCATTCTGATAGATGTGTGAAGGCATCTCCTCGTGGCTTTAGTATGCACTAATTGTGGCATTTTAATGACTAATGAAGTAGATGCACCTTTTCATGCATTTATGTGCCGTGCACCATCTGTAGATCCTCTGCCGTGAACTGTCTGTCTGTGTCTTCTGTCCATTTTCTAATTGGATTGTTTGTTTTTTACTGCTCCATTTTAAGAGTTCTTTATCTGTTCTAGATCAGAGAACACAGGCTGTATGCTGATTTTGTGAGTACTTTTTTTGCTTATCTGTGGTGTTAGATATTACAAAAAGTATGCAAGGACCTTTTTTTTTTGCGAATCAGCTTTCTTTAGTGTTTGTGCATTTAAAGCATGGTCCAAGACAACTCTTATTATTCCAAGGTGAGGTGTAGCAGAGGAAAAAATAAAGGTGGACATGCCTGTATAGTTACTAGTCCTTTGTAAAGTATGTGGCTTGCAAATAATTTCTCCCAACCTGTAGCTTACCCTTTTCATCCTCTTGCAGAGTTATAGAGCTTAAGTTTCAAGATTTTTATAAAGTTCCTTTTGTCAACTTTTCCTATTATGAACTGTGCTACTGGGGACTCTAGGGCAGGATCCCATTTTTCTGAGATATTTGGCTGTGGTAGAGCAATTGTTATCTAAAAGTATTCCACCTTCCTGGTCCTTAGGTAGAGAGAGGCTTTTGCTGGGAATTCTTATGTCTGTGCTCAGCAGCATTTCCATGTTGCTATTTTCTTCAGCACTTAATCTGGGTATATGATGTAAAAAGAAATCTCAGGGAACCCACCCACATACCACTTGGGTCCTGAGATCTAGTCTACCTTCTCTCTACCACTCAGAGTTCTTATGTTTTTATACCTAATGTCTAGCTCGAGTCTTAAGTTGTACTTAAGTATAGGGAAGAATAGGGAAAAATATATCTCCTCCATCTTCCTTAGAGTACAAGTTCAGCATTTAGTTTTTATCTTGGATTTCAGAATGAAGTCCAATACTAGAATTTGGGACATCAGTTGTTTTTTTTTAATGGTAAAGCCAGTCATAGTAAACGAAATAAATAGTTCTTTTGAAGTCTAAGACAGGTTCACTGAGATGAATATATGTACAGAATGACTCACAGATCTAATTTAACACATTAAGTCAAACCACAAATAGCAAAGTAGGAAAATGTGTATGTATGTTAATACAGGTCAGGAAGCATAGCCTTTTAAGGCAGTTTGAGCCAAGTTAAATATGTAGTAGAGGAAGTAACTACAGGCATGTCTTGAGTAGAGCTCTTTCTTCGGATCAATCTGGGAAGGATGCCTAAAGGAAATGATGTTTCAAGAGTTGCTTTACAGTATGGGAAAAGGGCGTGCCAATTGGGTGGTTAAAAAAAAACTGTAAGGTAATATTTTCTAGTGCATTTTAAATTTCAGATATTTTGTTTTTAACCTCTTGAAGTTTCATTTCTAAAAATTTTCCAGTACTCTTCTCATTTTGTTCATGTTTTTACTACCTTCTTAAATGAATAGAACATTTTTAAAAAGTTGTTCTCTGTGGAAAGGCACTAAGTGGGAAATGGGTTGTGGACCAGCTTTGAGGCGATTTTGAGGAAGGTGACTGGGATATAAAAAAATAAGAGAAATAAGGTAAAATCAGAGCCTTAGAATATTTAGATAAAATTAACACACACAAAGAGTATATGTTTTGCAGAAGTATTTGAGAATACAGTATAGACATGATACCCTAACTGTTTGCCTGTCTTTTCTAAGAAAAATTACATTCTCTTATTCAATTACCATGCAATCAGCAAAAAGGAATTTAATATTAATACAGCACTATTCTCGAATATTCAGCACATATTCAAATTTTGTCAGTTTCTGCAATAATGTCTTTTTCTTTTCCCTTTGATCCAGTATTATCTATGTTGTATTTACTTAGCATGTTTCTTCAGTCTTTAATCTGCTCCTTAGCCTTTCTTTGTCTTCTGTGGCACTGATATTTTTGAAGCATATAAGCAAGTTGTTTTGTAGATTGTCCTTTAACTGGATTTGTTTCCTCATGATTACATTCATGATGACATTTTTGGCATGAATACCTCATAAATAATGTGTATCCTTCTCAGCATCATAAAATCCAAATTGTTGATTCATCTTATTATTAATGATAATAACTTTGATCCCGTTATTAAGGTGATATTCACTATGCTTCTTAAGTGTAAAGTTACCATTTCTCCTTTTGTAATTAGTGAGTAATCATTGCTGGTTCACTTCCTTGTGTAAATCTAAATTTCCATCTCTTATTTTCTTTTGCCTGAAAAACTCATTTATCCTTTTTTTTTTTTGGTAGGAAAGATCTTTTGTAAATTGTCTTTCTTATTTGTATAAAAATGCCTTTTTTTTTTTTTTGTACTCTATTGCCCTCAGTAGAGTGCAGTGGCATCACACATCTCACAGCAACCTCCAATTCCTGGGCTTAGGCGACTCTCTTGGCTCAGCCTCCTGAGTAGCTGGGACTACAGGCGCCCACCACAATGCCCGGCTATTTTTTTGTTGCAGTTTGGCCGGGGCTGGGTTTGAACCCACCACTCTCAGTATATGGGACCAGTGCCCTACCCACTAAGCCACAGGTGCTGCTCTAAAAATATGTTTATTTAACCTCCATTCTTGAAATTTATTTTTGGTCTATAAAGAATTGTAGGTTTTCCATGTTCTTCTTTTAGTAAAGATGCCTCTCCATTGTCTTTCAGATTGCATAGTTCCTGATGAGACATGTGCTGTAATTCTCACCTTTGTTTCTCTTTGCATTTTTTTTCTGAATTCACTTCTAACTTTCTCTTTATTACTAGTTTCCAGCATTTTGACTGTGATGTCCCTCAGCATGGTTTTCTTTAGATTTATTGTGCTTCTTATGGTGGTGGTTTAGATTATTGACTTTAGGTTTTTCTGCCCTCTAGTAATTAAACCTATGAATTTCCCTCTATGCACTACTTTATCCATATGCCATAAATTTTGATGTGTTCTGTTTCATTTTCATTCAGTCTAACATATTTTCCAAATTTCCTTGTGATTTCTTCTTTTATTCATTGATTATCTATTTAGAAGCTATTTATTTTCTAACTATTTGAGATTTCCTCACATTTTTTTCTGACTTCTAAATTTATTCTGTTGTGGCCAGAGAACAGACTTTGAATAATTTTAATTTATTGAAATTTGTTTTATGGCCTAGGATATGATGTATCCTAGAGAATGTTCCATGGAAACCCCCCCAAATTTTGTTTAGTACAGTGTCCTAAAAATGTCAGTCAGATCAAGTTAGTTGATAGTGTTGTTTAAGTTTTTTTTTTCTTACTTGTTTATCATTTACTTGTATAAATTACTGATAAAGGAGTAATACAGTTGGAGACAATTGCTGATTTATTTTTCATTTTAATTCTATTAGTTTTTATTTCATATACAGCTCTGATACTAGAACATATGTACCTTCATAATTTTTATATCTTTTTCCTGATTAAGTTTTTTATTTTTATGAAATTTTCCTCTTCTCAAAGTTTTTTGTCTGAATGTTTATTTTGTCTGATATTAATACATGTAAGGCCACCTCAGTTTTTTATGGTTAGTCTATGTATGATGTAGTTTTTTGTCATTTGCATTAGGATTTTCCAAAGAAACAGAATCTCTCTTTCTCTGGTATTCCTTTCAAGAGGCTTTTCCCCAGCCTAGGGTAAATTCTGTTACACATCAGTCACTACTACTCATTTGGAGACTTGATGGTATTCTTCTGCGGACTTCTGGAACTCTTTCTCTCTCTCTCTTTCTTGCTCTCTCTTGTTCACATCTTCTCCAGTATTCTGCTGTACAAATTCTAGCCACTTTGATCTCCTCTAGCTAGATCGCTATCTCTGCAACTCGCGGAGAACTGTTTGGTTTATCTCTCCCAGTGGAGTGAACTGGAAACTGCCTCCAGGCAGCAAGCTCATCCACTGTGTTTGTTTCCCTTCTCTCAGAAACCACAGTCCTGTATTACTTGTCTAAATATATACAACTATCTTACATATTTTTATTTTTCTAGTTCCTTATAAAAGGAGGCCAGATCTGATCTCTGTTATTCAGTTTGACTGAAAGTGAAAGCTGAATATTTTTAATCAGAAGAAAAAAATTATTTTATTCACAGCTTAAGATTATTGTGGCAGTTCAATAGAGAATGAATTATATGAAAGTAAGATTGGAAAAGGAGACCAGGAGGTTTTACATAGTAGTCCAGAGCATAAGTGGTTGTCTGGTCTGAAGAAGTTGTTTCTAATGAAATGCAAAAAAAAAAAAAAAAAATTGAGATTTGGGCATAAAATTGATAAGACCTGTTGATTATTTGGACTGGATTCTCTAGCTGGTTGAGGCTTTGGTTAGGGGAAAGTTTGGAGCCATGTGGTCGGGTCGTCCTGGGGCTGACAGTCATAGCAAGCATAACTTTGCCAGCTGTGAGGGGTTGTCCTGTTTATCCTGGTAGTCTACAGTATTTGTGTTCAAAACAAGAGTCACTTCCTCTTGAAAGATTGACCTTTAGTTGAAGGCTTTGTCTTGGGAGATCCGGAGTGTGGGCCCAAAAGACCAAGGAGATATAAATTTCCTTGTGTCAATGCGATGAATGAAGTAACCCAATCGCCCTTGAGGATTGGTCTTGAGTCTAGGGATTGATATTGGGCTGTGCCTGGGAGTAGCTGTAATCCTTTTGCAATTCTCAGTGCCAAATAGTTTAAGACTTCGTTACTCTACAACTGCTTTATTATGTCTGAGTTTTTCTTTTTTTCTTTTTTTTTTTTTTTTGAGACAGAGCCTCAAGCTGTCACCCTGGATAGAGTGTAGTGGCATCACAGCTCACAGCAACCTCCAATTCCTGGGCTCAAGCGAGTCTCTTGCCTCTGCCTCCCAAGTAGCTGGGACTACAAGCGCCCGCCACAATGCCTGGCCATTTTTGGTTGCAGCCGTCATTGTTGTTTGGCGGGTCCGGCTGGATTCGAACCCGCCAGCTCAGGTGTACATGGCTGGCGCCTTAGCCCATTGAGCCACAGGCACCGAGCCATGTCTGAGTTTTTCAATCTTTAGTTAAATGACTGTTTAGTTTCCTAGGGCTGCCATAACAGAGCACCACAACTGGTTGGCTTAACACACAAATTTATTGTCTTACAGTCTGGAGGCTGGAAACACAAAATCAAGGTGTCAAAGAGAAAGACTATTTAGAGATTGGCGTATTTATCTTATTGTACCAATTATGAGATATCCTCAAATGTAAAGTTATATTGTTATAACCTGTGGAGAAGAATTCTGCTTTGCCTTTTTAAGTTTTGGGAATTTGTTGGCCTCCTTGTCATCCTTGGGCTTGTTGATGCATCACTCCAAACTCTTCCTTTGTCATCATGCAGCCATCCTCTTCTTTGTGCCTCTGTGTGTCTTTTCTCCTTTTTAAATAGACATCCATTATATTGGATTAAGGGCTCATCCCACTCCAGTGTGACCTCATGATAACTAATTCCAACTTTGGTTAGTTCATTTTGAGGCACTGGGAGTTAGAACTTCAACATGTCTTTCTGGGGGACACAACTTAATCTACAATAACCATTCTTTTTTTCTTTTTTTGAGACAGAGCCTCAAGCTATCACCTAGGATAGAGCGCTGTGGCATCACAGCTCACAGCAACCTCCTATTCCTGAGCTCAAGAGAGTCTCTTGCCTCCACCTCCCAAGAAGCTGGGACTACAGGCGCCCGCCACAATGCATGGCCATTTTTTGGTTGCAGCCGTCATTGTTGTTTGGCGGGCCCAGGCTGGATTCGAACCCGCTAGCTCAGGTGTACGTGGCTGGCACCCTAGCCTGTGGAGCCACAGGTGCCGAGCCATATAATAACCATTCTTATGGGAAAGGACTGTGCCCCATACCTTTTTCACTTCAGGGAGACCTAACTTGGGGCACTCAATGAAGTTTTCTGCTTTCGGTGGATGTGAAAGAAAATTAAGGGTTATGATTTTAAAAGAAACAGATTTTATGTTAGGCTGGGAAATGTATTTAATTGTAGTGCAATACTATTTTGTTATTAACTGATATATGTCTCCCCATACTTGTTTTTACTTATCCTATAAACCTTCTCTCATTCTTGAATATGGTTTGTCTTAGTAAATGTTTTATAGAAATATCAGAGAACAAAAGAATGAAATTTTACCTTTCCAGTTTCAAAAAACTTCGCTCCAAGATAAAGAAAGGAGACTTAGAATAATAATTGGTAATCAAAGAGAGTTTTTTCTCATTCCTTTCTACCTGGGATGAGATAATGTCTCCAGAGCTGGGAGGAATCAGAGGAATAGGGAAAGAATAAGTTCTGGACTTCACTGGTTCCTGAGCAGGGATCCTAGGGCTAAGCCCCAGGGTTAATTCCTGGGAGTGGGAAAGAAGTGAGACCTTTCCCAGACAGGTATAGGGATTTAGGAGAAAAGAGAGTTTATACTCTACCTGCTTTCAGAGCAATCATACAACTAGAAACAGAGGTGAGTGCTTCCCATGCCCCTGAGAGAGACACGGAAGTCAAGGGAGAGCTTTTGGAGGGTGCACAGTGGCCAGGCACAAAGGGCTAAGAATGGCTCCGGACTGAGGGAAGCTCAACAGATACAAGTATAGACAGATGCCAGCTGAAGGCAGCCTCCCACACCTCAAGCTCAAGTCAACCCCAAGGATGGATCCCTGAGTTGACTCACTAGATTTTTACTTTTATGTGGAATGAGGCTTATAGAATAAATTATGCTTGTTTATAGAAATAAAGTAGATTTCTTTCAATCTTTAATTTGTGGCCTGATATTTATTTCAGCCACACAAAGAAAATGATCATGTTATACTTTCAAGTTGCTTCTTATTTAGAGGTGGGCAGTGGGAACTAAAACTGTCCTCTGGACTGCCAGGTATAACCTTGGCATTTTCCCAGATTACAGAAGTTATTGCTGCAATCTTACTGCTTTAGCCTCCAGGAAAGAGGGAACGAGAAAAGGAAGGGGTGGGAGGGGATAAGGAGATATGATTACACTACTTAAATTATGTTTTAAGCTTTTATCTTATTGTTCTGAAAGGGACTCTTTGGCCTTTTTAGAGAAGAAGTTCTAAGAAGCTTTTTAACTTGAGGTACCTGCAAAGACAACTAAGCTGTCGTTGCTAAGGAACAAGTGGGTTTGAATTGTGGTGTCAATGTCATCAGCTCCTGCTCAAATGGCAAAAAGTAAAGGAATGATGTAAAATCATCAGAGGTGAAAGAACCGTTCAGTGTGATAGGCCATGGGCTGTGATTTAAAATTGTCTTTTCTCTGAGAAAATGTGGCCTCACATTTGAGGATGTCCAATAATTGTCCCAATAAGGAAATATACCAGACTCTGAATAGTTTTCTCTTTGATGGAACAGAAAGTAGAGAGAAAAACAGGAAGACAGAGAGCGAAGGGACCAGAAGCCTGTTGGTAAAAATGACCTAATTAAAGGACATTTTAGAAGGAGAGGTCAGAGTCCGAATGAGCCTTTGGAATTAGAGCAAGGTTTTTGGTTTTTTTGAGACAGAGTCTTACTACGTCACCCTTGGTAGAGTGCCATGGCATCACAGCTCACAGCAACCTCCAACTCTTGAGCTTAAGTGATTCTCTTGCCTGAGCTTCCTAAGAAGCTGGGACTACAGGCGCCCGCCACAACGCCTGGCCATTTTTTGGTTGCAGTTGTCATTGTTGTTTAGCAGGCTCAGGCCAGACTCAAACCCACCAGTCTTGGTGTATGTGGCTGGCATCCTACTCACTGAGCTATGGGCACTGAGCCTAGAGTAAGATTTGAGTATTGGTTTTGCTACTAATTAGATGACTTTAGGCAAATAATTTTTAGGTGTTTCATGCCTTGAGTTTCCAATTTGTAAAATGGGATGTATTGTGACAAGACTACGTGAATTGGGGTATTTTGGCTCTTAATGTTTCTAAATCATTCATGATTTTCAATTTTATTTCAATAACCCAATGTGGTAGGCAGTCTCTAAAATGGTCTCCAATGATCCTCACTTCTTGGTATTCACACCTTTGTGCAATCTCTTCTCCTTTAGTGTGGGTTACACCTAATGACTTGCTTCTAATGAATAGACTTCGACAGAAATAGTGAGATGACACCTTCTATATTGGGTTGTGAAATGACTATGGCTTTTGCTTTTGGTATGTTGCATCTCTCTCTCTTTCTTTTGCTCTCTTTTCCTCCCCCTCCTCCCTCTCCCCCCTTCTTTATTTCTCTTAGATCACTTGCATTGAGGAAAACATGCTGTGATCAGGTGAAGAATTGAGGCTCTAAGACAACCCAGAGAAACTGAAACCTGCCAATAACTAGGTGAGTGAGCTTGGAAGTGGAGAGTCTTAATCCACAATCAAGTCTTGGGATAGCTGCAACCTTAGGAAACAGCTTGGCTGCAATCATCCTGAAGCCAGAGGCACCCAACTAAGCCACTCCCAGATTCTTGACCCATAGAAAACGGGAGATAATAAATTTTTTAGCTTCTAAGTTTCAGAATAATTGGTTATGCAGCAATAGAAAACTAATATATGGCTTCAGGTCCATCTCACAGTGAGCCTAGTGTGTCCTGAAACTCAGGATGTAGTTATTTTCCCAGTTCCAGAATGTATAATTAGAACAGACATACTCGGCAACCAGCAGAATCCCCACAGTGGTTCCCTGACACACGGAAGGAGGGCTGTCATGGTAGGAAAGACAAAGTGGAAGCCATTAGAGCTGTCTCTACTTACAGAAACAGTAAACTAAACACAATACCTTATTCTTACAGGAATTACAGAGCTTAGTGGCATTGAAGGAATTGAAAGATGCAGGGGCTGTGATTCAACTAGAATAACAATGGACTATCATAAACTTAGGTTGTGATTCCAGTTGTATTTGCTTTTCTAGATGTGATTTTGTTGCCAGGGCAAACCAACATGTCCTTGGTATACAGCTATTAATCTGGTACTTGATTTTATCTTTGACTTATTAATAAAGATCATCAGAAGAAGTTGACTTTCATCTGGCAAGACTGCAATATGTCTTCACTGTCCTGCCTGAGGGCTATTATCAGCTCTCTATGTCATACATAATCTTGTCTACAAGGACCTTGATTGCTTTTTCCTTCCATAGGACATCATGCTGATCCATTATATTGATGATATTTTGCTTACTGGACAAGGTGAGCATAAAGCAGCAACTACTTTAGACACATTGATAAGACATTTTGCACCAGAGAGTGGGAGATAAATCACACAGAAATTCAAAGACCTGCTATTTTGGCGCAAGTTCTAGGAGTCCAATTATTTGAGACATGAAGAGCTTTCTCTTCTATGTTTAGGGTCAAGTTGCTGCATGAAGCTTCTCCATTAAGAAAGAGATATAATTCCTACTGGGGCTGTTTGGCTTTGGGGGCAACATATTCCTCATTTGAACATGCTCCTTTGACTCATTTTCTGACATACCTGAAAAACTGCTTGTTTTGAGTAGAACCCAGAATAAGAGCAGGCTCTATACGAGGTCAAGTTGCCATGCAAGCTGTTCTGGGTCACATGACTCAGAAGATATACTGGTACTTGAAGTGATTCATGGGGATGCTATTGGGAGTCTTTGGAAAGCTGCTGTGTATGAATCATACCACAGACCCATAGAATTCTTTTTTGGAGAGCCCACTGTGAACTGAATATTTTCAGACCTACCAAGCTATAATATTGAGTGCATACAGCAAGACTGTTATCAAAAGGAAGTTATATCTTCAAGATTGGACTCAAGCAGGTCCTGAAGGCAACAATCAGTTGCCTAAGGAAGTAACCCAGATGCCCACACCCCCTACTAATGCTACATTTACTTCTTCCTCTCATTCACAGCTGTGGCCTCATGATGAGCTTCTCTATGAGCAGTTGACTAAGAAAGGATACCCTTGAGATTGATTTACAGATCGTTCTTGATCTGTAATATAGCACTGGACACAGCACTGTAAACTCCTTTCAGGGACAGCTCTGAAAGACAGTGGTGAATGGAAATCCTTCCTATGGGCAAGATCTTGAATAAAATGTGTGGCTGTTCATTTTGTCTGGAATGATAGATGGCATGTGGGTCCATATCAATTCATGGGCTGTGGCTGGATGGTCAGGGACTTGGAAGGTACACAGTTGGAAAACTTCCTATAGAGAGAGTGTGTAGATAGACTTCTCCAAATGGGCACAGAATGTGAAGCTGTTTGTATCCCATATGAATACTCACCACAGGATGACTCAGCGAAAGAGAATTTTAATAATCAGGTGAATAGGATGACCTGATCTGTGGATGTCAGCAAGTCTTCTTCTCCAGTTACTACTATTATTGCCCAAATGAGCTCATGAACAAATGGCCATGGAATCAGAAATGGAGTTTATGCTGGGTTTAGCAAGGTGAACTTTTGTGCACCAGGAACTATTTGTAGATAATTCCTGCTGAGGGCGGAGACCAACACTGAGCTCCAATATTCCCAGCCAGCTACCTGGTGGAAGGTTGATTACATTGGCCTGCTTCCATCATGGAAGGGACAGCCCTTTATTCTTACTAGATATGGATTTGATTTTTCGGCTTATAATGCTTTTGCCAAATCTACCACTGGGAACTGTCAGAATAGTGTATCCAAAAACACAATATCTTACACAGCATTACTTTTTTTTTTTTATTGTTGGGGATTCATTGAGGGTACAAGAAACCATGTTACACTGGTTGCATTTGTTAGGAAAAGTCCCTCTTAGAATCGTGTTTTGCCCCCAAAAGGTGTGGCACACACCAAGACCCCAAGACCCCACCCCTCTTACTCCTTCCCTCTCTCTGCTCTTCCTTTCCCCACCCCTCCCTCATTCTTCCTCTCTCTGCTCTCCCCTTCCTTCACTTCCACCGTGTCAATAATTGTCATTAATTGTCCTCATATCAAACTTGAGTACATGGGATTCATGCTTCTCCATTCCTGAGATACTTTACTAAGAATAATGTGTTCCACTTCCATCCAGGTTAATACAAAGGCTGTAAAGTCTCCATTTTTTTTAATGGCTGAATAGTATTCCATAGTGTACATATACCATAGCTTGTTAATCCATTCCTAGATTGGTGGGCATTTAGGTT
>CAUYON010071011.1:0-12165 GCA_963573935.1 Arctocebus calabarensis | reverse complement strand
ATTGGGCTGCAATAAACAATCTGGTACAGATATCTTTGTTGTAATGTGATTTTTGGTCATCTGGGTATATACCAAGTAAAGGAATTATAGGGTCAAATGGCAAGTCTATTTTTAAATCTCTGAGTGTTCCCCAAACGTCTTTCCAAAAGGGATGTATTAGTTTGCATTCCCACCAGCAATGCAGAAGTGTTCCCTTTTCTCCCCGTCCACGCCAACATCTCTGGTTTTGGGATTTCATCATGTGGGCTAATCTTACTGGAGTTAGATGATATCTCAAGGTAGTTTTGATTTGCATTTCTCTGATCATTAAGGATAATGAGCATTTCTTCATGTGTTTGAAGGCCGTGCGCTTGTCTTCTTTAGAGAGGTTTCTTAAGAGTATATTTCAAAATAACTAAGAGTAAATTTTAAATGTCTTACAACAAAAAATAAGCAAGTGGGATGATGGCATGCTATTTTAATTGGTTTGATTTAAGCATTCCACATTGTATATCAAATAATCACATTGTATCCCATAAATGTATATAACTATGATTTTAATTCACCTAACTACAAAAAGATTAGCCCATATCACAAAGCCCTAAAGTTGCAGATGCTGGTGCGGATGTGGAGAGAAGGGAACACTTTTATAGTGTTGGTGGGACTGCAAACTAATACAGCCTCTCTGGAAAGAAGTATGCAGAATCCTCAAAGATCTCAAATTAGATATCCCATTTGACCCTGCAATCCCACTGCTAGACATCTATCCAGAAGAAAAAAAATCATTTTATCATAGGACATTTGCACTAGATTGTTTATAGAAGCTCAATTTACAATTGTCAAAACATGCAAACAACCTAAACGCCCATCAACTCAGGAATGAATTAACAAATTGTGGTACATGCACAACATGGAATACTATTCAGCTATAAAAAATGGTGACTTAACATCTTTTGTAATATCCTGGATGGAGTTGAAACACATTCTTCTTATCAAAGTATCACAAAAATGGAAAAGCAATTATTCAAAGTGTCCAATATTAATATAAAGCCAGTAGATGATCTGATGAATGTCCATATAGGTGAAAAACTCATTTCAATTCAAGTTAGGGAAAGAGGAATTCAGAAGGGGGTAGGGTGCTCTCACTAAATGGGTAAGGGGTGGGGGTGTTTGGCGCACCTTCTGTGTGTGGGACATAACCACAAAAAGGACTCTGTCTAACAAAATCAAATATTTGGCCTGGTTGTTTGTACCCTCACATTAACCTGAAAAAAATTTACTTAAAATAATTATCCAAAAAAAAAATTGGAAAAACAAAAATGCAAATTTATGGTCAAAGTTTATAAAAACATTTTAGTTTTTTGCCTTTTAATCCTAGCTGTAGATAAAGTTTCTTCCATTGACTTCAATGTCTGAGGAAAAGTGTACATAAAATGTATTTCTAACTCACTCTGTCTTTCATGTGTTATTAACAGTACTGTTAGGGATTCAAAGTTGGCCTAGAAGTTGTAGTCATAAGAGCTTAAACTGGAAATTTTAGTTTTCCCTTGGTTTCATCCACTTTTGATTTTTCTATCTGGTTATGTACACATTATGTTACGTTACAAAAGTTTTTCCCTTGAAGAAAAATCCCTAAACTGTCAACTTTATATAGTAATTTATTTTAAGATTTAAAAAAAAAAAATTATTGCTAAAATCCAAAGAGGATCTCAAAACAGTCTTACATTTTTTTTTTTTTTTTTTTAGTAGAGACAAAGTCTAACTTTATTGCCCTTGGTAGAGTGCCGTGGTATCACACAGCTCACAGCAACCTCCAACTCCTGGGCTTAGGCAATTCTCTTGCCTCAGCCTCCCAAGTGGCTGGGACTACAGGCGCTCACCACAACACCCAGCTACTTTTCTTTTTTATAGTTTGGCTGAGGCCAGGTTTGAACCTGCCACCTTCGATATATGGGGCTGGCGCCCTACTCAATGAGCCACAGTTGCCGCTCAACAGTCTTACTCTTTAGAGACACTGCATGTACTCAACTTTACACTGAAGTTAGATAATGTTTAAAAACGCTTAATCCTGATCCTCATGTAAAAAAAAAAAAACTTGATATAACTTTGTCATTGTTTGATGTGCTAAAGATTGGTCCTGAAGGTTTTGGTCTTTTTTCTTTCAGTCTAAAGTCAAGTGATACCATGATGATGGGGCTCAGAAAACAACTTTAAAATAAAAGTCTCAGAAGTAAAATTTTCTAAATTTGCCTTGTATTCCTGCCTCTTGTTCCAATTCTTACCTGGAGCTAGTCATAGACGTCAGAATCCCTCTTCCTCAAGGCAGGACATAAAAGTCAGAAAAGCTTTTTTTGAAAGGTAGCTATATAAAACCTAAAATTATTCTATGCATCAACTAGACATAAAGTAATAATCTAGCCTACTCTGTTTTACTATAAAACTCTCACTTCTGGAGGTGGGGGGTGGAAAGATAGCCCACTGGGGGTAACTTTCACCAGAGGCTCCTGACCAGAGGAGAGATTCTGAACAGATTTTGTCTCTGAAACTGAAGGAGGGGAGCTGAGATAGGAATGAATATGAACAAGTACACATGATCTCAGCTGAAGCAATCTGCAATTCCAAGAAAGAGGATTCTAGTGAACAAATTCCAGGTACAAAGACCATTGCCAGGAGGATGAGAGACTCCTCCCTGAAGTGGGAGGCTCACTGCATGCTCTCTGCAAGTGAGCAGGGGACAAAACACATCTCATTTTACCCCAGTGGTGAGACCCACTAAACACTGGGCCTCCTCCTCCAGAGAGGTTCCACATGTGAGGGTAGGCAGCATCCTGCTCGGCATAAAACCGAATGAATACTCTCCCCACAATTCAAAACTCTCAGTCTCCACTGTTCCCCATTTGCCTGGTGGTTTGAAAGTCTACCCCACGCAGATCCCAGAGTGTGTGGCCACTCCCTAGGAGGTCCAGGCATTGTGTGGGCAGCAGTGTGGAAGTATCAACTCTAATGGAAGCAGGGGGTGTGCTGGAAGAGAGGGCTGTTTGAGAGAAAGAAGTGCAGGCTGTGGCACTAAAGCCTAATTCAGACTTTCCCAAGTGGGGCTGCTAACGCCCATTTAGGACTTTCCTGGGCAGGGGAGCTGAACTCCATTAGGACTTCGGAGAGTGGAACCACTGACCCCGGGTTCAGACTTTCTTGTGTATGTGGGGTGCTGATGCTTGGTTTGCACTTTCAAGGACAGAGCTGGTGATGCCTGGTAGGGACTTCCAAGGGCAGAGCCACTGACTCTGATAGCCTATTTGGACTTTTAAGGGCAGAGCAACTGATGCCTGACTCAGACTTTCAAGGGTGGCACTGATGCCTGGTTTGGACTTTCAATGGTCAAGTCTCTGGTGCCCAGTTTGGACTCTCAAGTTCTGGGTATTACGCCAAGTTTGTCCTTTCAATGGCAGGGAACTGATGCCTGGTTCAGTCTTACAAGGGTGGAAGTGCTGATGCCTTTGTCCTGACTGTGGCCAGCAATCTTTCCTGAATTGGTAGTTCACCGGAGGGGATCAGGCTCATTGGATATGCTGCATGGAACTGTTTGTGGATTTCCACTATAGGGTAGTTGGAGACCACTTTGAACTCCTCCTATTGAACAGTAATTGTACTATCTAGGTCAATCTGATTAGAATTCTTGACTTAGGTTGTCAACCTAGGATCCCTCCAAGGTTGAACAGTAGTTGTTTTGAAGTGGGAAAGGACTAAATCTCTCTCACTAGCTGTTGCTGGTTGGGGGCAAGGTACCACAGTTGCTTATATCGCTTCCTAGCTGAGAGTCCAGTCTGATACCACAACCCTCCATTGGGTAGAGGGGGCTAAATTCAGAACAGAGCCAGTTTGTGCTAGCTAACTAAGTAGGCCTTCAAAGTCTCTGGCTACAGCTATAGGTAAGGCTGTAGGGGATAAGCCAGAATCACAAACTCTGGCTCATTATTTAAGGGCAGATTAACTCTAATACTTGGGGCTCCCAATCCAATCTTACCCTACCACATTTAATTGCCAAATTGCAGAAAATACTCATGGAACACAATGAGCAGAAGAACTCTGGCAACATGAATAATCAGAGTAGATCAACCTCCACCCCAAAGAAAAACAAAGGAGAAAAAAACAGAAGATGGCATTCATAGACAAATGGCTAAAATGTCAAAAATAATATTCAGAATATGGATGGCAAGTAAGATAAAGAGAATGGAGGAAAAGATGGAAATAGAAATACAAAGAGTAGTTTATAGTACAAGAATATGGGGAAAAGGCCATAGCATTAGGAAGGTTGAGAACCACTGCTCTAAGTAGTCCATTGATTATCCTAGGAAATTGATCGTATATTAGGATACAAGTCTAAACTCAGCAAATTTAAAAGAATAGAAATTATTCCTTGTATTGTCTCAGACCATCACACTATAAAAGTTGAACTCAACAGCAATAGAAATCTTCACACTCATACTAAGCCATGGAAAACAAATAATCTTATGCTGAAGGAACTGGGGTCAAAGACGAGATTAAAAAGGAAATCAACAAATTTGTAGAATAAAATTACAATGAAGACACAAATTACCAACACCTGTGACATACTGCAAAGGTAGTCCTAAGAGGGAAATTTATACAGTTCAGAGCCTTCATGAAGAACACAGAAAGAGAGGAAGTCAACAACTTAATAGGTCATCTCAGCCAATTGGAAAAGGAAGAGCAACCAAAACCCCAAATGCAGCTGAAGAAAAGAAATAAACAAGGGCAGCACCTGTGGCTCAAAGGAGCAGGGCGTCAGTTCCATATGCCAGAGGTGGCAAGTTCAAACCCAGCCCTGTCCAAAAACTTAAAAAAAAAAAAAAAAAAAAAAAAAAAAGAAAGAAAGAAAGAACCAAAATTAGAACAGAATTAAATGAAATTGAAAACAAGTGAATCATTCAAAAGATCAATAAAACAAAGTTTTTTTTTTAAAGAATAATAAAATTGATAAACATTTGGGTAATCTAACCAGAAACAGAAAAGTAAAATTTCTAATATCATTAATCACAAGTAATAAAGGAGAAATAACAACAGAAACCTCAGAAATTCAAAAAAAAAATCCTCAATGATTACTACAAATAGCTCTATTTTCATAAATATAAAAATCTGGAGGAAATGGACCACTGGAAGTGAGCCAACTTCCCAGACTCAGCCAGAAAAAAAAAAAATACACAAATTTTGAATAGACCTATATCAATCACTGAAATAGCATGAACTATACAAAATCTCCCATAGAAGAAAAGTCTGGGCCCAGTTGGCTTCACATCAGAATTCTATGAAACCTTTAAAGAGTAACTAGTATCTATATTATATAACCTTTTCCAAAACTTAGAAAAAGAAGGAATACTTTCCAACACATTCTATGAAACAAATATCACCTTGATCCCAAACCACCAAAGGACACAACAAAGGAAGAAAATGATAGACCAATATCATTAATGAATATCAATGAAAAAATATTCAAGAAGATACTAGCAAACAGAATTAAGTGACACATACAAACAATTATAAACCATGACCAAGTTAGTTTTACCCCAGAGTTACAAGGTTTGTTCAACATACAAAAATCTATAAATATAATACATTAGATAAATAAAATAAGACAAAGATCATACAATTCTCTCCATTGATGTTAAAAAAGTTTGATAATATCCATCATCATTTTATAATTAGAAAACTTAAGAAAATAGGCTTAGATGGGACATTTCTTAAACTGATAGAAGGAATCTAAAGCAAAGTTGCAGAGAATATCATATTGAATGGAGTAAAATTAAAAACATTCCCACTCAGATCAGGAAGAAAGCAAGGATGCCCACTATTTCCACTGCTATTGAATATAATAATAATGGAAGTCTTAGCCATCATAATCAGGCAAGAGAAGGAGATCAAAGGTATCCAGATGGGGTCAGAGGAGAGCAAACTCTCACTCTTTGTGGATGGCATAATCGTATTTTGGGAAAACTCCAGGGACTCAGGTACAAAAATGTTAGAAGTGATCAAGGAACACAGCAGTGCTTCAGGACACAAAATCAATAAGTACAAACAGGTAGCTTTTATATATACCAATAAGAGTCAAGCTGAAAATATAGTCAAGGACTCTATTCCTTTTACAGTGGTAAAAGATCAAATACCTGGGAATTTACCTAACAATGGATGTGAAAGATGTTTATAAAGATAATTGTGAAACTCTTAGAACAAAAAATAGCAGAAGTTGTTAACAAATGGAAAAACATACCATGCTCATGGCTGGGAAGAATAAACATTGTTAAAATGTCCATACTACACAGAGCAATCTATAGATTTAATGTAATCCCTATTAAAGCACCATTGTCATACTTTAAAGCGCTTGAGAAAATATCACCTTGTTTTATATGGAATCTGAAAAAACATGAATAGCCAATACATTATTCAGAACTAAAAACAAATCAGGAGGTATCACCAGACTTCAGGTTAAACTAAAGTCTATAGTGATCAAAACAGCAAGGTATTGGCACAAATTAGAGAGGTAGAGATATGGACCAGAATAGAGAACCTAGAGATGAACTCAGCTACATATCATCATTTGATCTTTGATAAGCCTATCAAAAGCATTCATTGGGGAAAAGATTTTCTATTTAACAAATGGTTCTGGGTGAACTAGCTGGTGACCTGGAAGAAGACTGAAACTCTAGAAGACTGAAATGGGATCCTCACCTTTGAGAATTAACAAAAATTGATTCTCACTGGATAGGAGATTTCAGCTGAAGACATGAGACTATAAAAATATTAGAAAAGAGTGCAGACAAAATGCTTGAAGAAATTGGCCTAGGAGAATTTTTTTTTTTTTATTGTTGGGGATTCCTTGAGGGTACAAATAACCAGGATACAATGATTGCATTTGCTTTTATTTCTGAGTAATATATTGTCTATTCAAGGTTTTCTCTGATTCCATATAAGACAAAGTACTATTTTTCAAACATCTTTAAAGTATGACAATGGTGATTTAATATGGATTGCATTAAATCTATAGATTGCTTTGGGTAGTATGGACATTTTAACAATGTTGATTCTTCCCAGCCACAAGCATGGTATGGTTTTCAATTTGTTAGCATCTTCATAGTTAGGGATGATGAGCATTTTTTCATATGTTTCGTAGCCATTCATCTGTCTTCTTTAGAGGATGTTCTATTCATCTCTCTTGCCCACTGTTATATGGGATTGTTGGGTTTTTTTTATTAAGCTTTCATCTGATTCAAAATATGAAAATTTATTTTCCCATCGTGTAGGTTGTCTATTTGCTTTAGTTATTGTCTCCATAGCTGTCCAGAAGCTGTTCAGTTTAATTAAGTCCCATTTGTCTATTTTTATTGCTGTTGCAATTTCCACGGAAGTTTTCTTCATAAAGTCTTTCCCCAGACCAATATCTTCAAGTGTTTTTCCTATGCGTTTTTTTTTTTTTTGAGGATTTTTATCATTTCATGCCTTAAATTTAGGCCTTTTATCCATCTTGAAACAATTTTTGTGAGTGGAGAAAAGTGTGGGTCTAGCTTAACTCTTTTACACGTGGATATCCAGTTCTCCCAGCACCATTTATTGAATTGGGATTCTTTGCCCTGTGTATGTTCTTGTTTGGTTTATCGAAGATTAGATGGCTATAAAATGTTACTTTCATTGCCTGGTTTTCTATTCTATGACAAATGTCTATGTCTGTATTTTTGTGCCAGTACTATGCTGTTTTGATCACTATGACCTTGTGGTACAGCCTAAAGTCTGGTATACTGATGCCTCTAGCTTTGTTTTTATTATTAGAACTGCCTTCTATACTGCTTTTTTTTTTTTCTGGTTCCATACAAAGTAAAGAATCATTTTTTCCAAGTCATGAAGTATAATGTTGGTATTTCAATAGAGATAGCATTGAATCAGTACATTGCTTTGAGAAGTATAGAAATTTTAACAATGTTGATTCTTCTCAGCCATGAGTATAATATGTTCTTCCATTTGTTAATGTCCTGTGATATTTTCTTTCTTAGGGTTTCACAATTTTCTTTATAGGGACGTTCACCTTTTTTGTTAGGTATATTCCTAGGTATTTCATTTTCTTTGAAGCTATGGTGATGGAGTTGTGTCTTTAATTAGCTCCTCATCTTGGCTGTTTTTGGCATATACAAAGGCTACTAACTTGTGGACATTGATTTTATATCCTGAGACATTACTGTATTTTTTGATCACTTCCAGGAGTCTTGTGGTTGAATATTTGTGGTTCTCTAAGTATAAGATCATATTATTAGCAAAGAGGGAGAGTTTGACCTCCTTTGCTCCCATTTGGATGCCCTTTATTTCCTTCTCTTGCTTGATTATATTGACTAGAAATTCTAGTACTATTTTGAATAGTAGTAGTGATGGAGGACAACCTTGTCTGGTTCTAGTTCTACTTGGAAAAGCTTTCAGTTATACTCTATTCAGTAAAATATCAGTTGTGGGTTTGTCATAGATAGCTTCAATCAGTTTAAGAAATGTGTCACCTATGCCCATATTCTTCAGTGTTCTAATTAGAAAAGGATGTTAAATTTTGGTGAATGCTTTTTCTGCCTCTATTGAGAGAATCATATGCTCTTTGTTTTTGCTTCTGTTGATACGGTGAATAATGTTTATGGACTTTTGTATGTGAAAGGAGCCTTGCATCCCTAGCATGAAACCTACTTGATCATGATGGATGTCTTCTTGTTGAGAAGCTGTAATCATTTGGCTAGAATGTTGTTGAGAATTTTTGAATCTATATTCATTAGTGAAATTGGCCTGTAGTTCTTTTTAGTTTGGCCTTTTCCTGGGTTTGGTACCAGGGTGATTGATGTTTGCTTCGTAGAACGTGTTGGGGAAGATTCCGTCCTCCTCAATTTTTTGAATATTTTCTGCAGTACGGGAATAAGTTCTTCTTTGAAGGTTTGATAGAATTCTGGTGTGAATCATCTGGACCAGGGCACTTTTTTGTTGGGAGTTTTTTTTATTGTTTCTTTGATCTCAGTGCTGAAATTGGTCTGTTCAGAGACCTGTTTCTTCCTGGTAAAGTCGAGGGAGTGGGTGTGATTCCAAATATTTATCTATTTCTTTCACATTATCAAATTTCTGGGCATAGAATTTCTTATAGTAATCAAAGATAATCTCTTGTATTTCTGTGGTATTTATTATTTCCTATTTATAATTGCTGATTGAGGTTACTAGGGATTTTAATTTTCTATTTTTAGTTAGTCTGGCCAAAGGTTTATCTATCTTATTTACATTTTTAAAAAAACAACCCCTTGTTTCATTAATTTTCTGAATGATTCTTTTGTTTTTAATTTAATTAATCTCTGATTTAATTTTAGATATTTCTTTTCTTCTGCTGGGTTTAGGCTTAAGACTGTTCTTGTTTTTCCAATTTGATAAGATGGCTTGTGAGTTGCTAATGCACTCTGTTTCTGTTTTTTGGACGTAGGCACCTAAAGCAATACATTTTCCTTTCAGTATTGCTTTTACTGTATCCCACAGGTTTGTGTAGCTTGTGTCTTCATTGTTGTTATGCTCAAGGAAGTTAATGATTTCCTTTTACTTCTTCCTGCACCCAACTCTCATTCAGCATAAGGCTGTTTAATTGTCATGCCTTTGTGGGGGTTGAACATTTTTGTTTTTAATGCCTTGTGGTCTGAGAAGATAAAAGGTAAAATTTCAATTCTTTTGATTCTGTTGAGGTTTCCATTGTGTCCTAGGATATGATCAATTGAGGAGAATGTTCCAGGGGATGCAAAGAAGAATGTATATTCTTTAGCTTTGGAATGATGTGTTTTATATATCTGTCTATCAAGCACAGTTGCTCTAGGGTTACAATTAAGTCTCTTGTATCTTTGTCTAGTTTCTGTTTAGAGTATCTGTCCACCTCTGTAAGAGGAGTTTTAAAGTCCTCTGCTATTATCGTGTTAATGGATATCATATTTCTCAGAATAATTAAGTTCTGTTTCAGGAAACTGGGAGCATTTAAGTCAGGTGCATAAATATTCAGAATTGAAATGTCTTCTTGTTGTATATTTCCCTTGACCAACATGAAGTGACCATCTTTGTCTTTTTTGAATTTAGTTGCTTTAAATCCACTTCTATCTTATAATAAGATTGCTACTCCTCTTTTCTTCTGAATTACATTTGCCAGAAAAAATTATTTTCCATCCCTTAACTCTGAGTTTTAATTTGTCATTTCAGGCTAGTTGTGTTTCCTGCAGACAGCAAATGAATGGCTTGTGCTTTTTTCATCCAATCAGCCAGTGTATGCTTCTTTAGTGGGGAATTCAAGCCATTAACATTTACTAAGATAATTGATAAGTGTGGTGGCATTGTATTCATCTTATTTTGTTAAAGCCCATTGCTTAGTTTTACCTTTTGCATCATTGTGGAACCTAGGTTCTGTCCTTTAATTTCTGGGTGCTTACTTTGCTGGTGCCCCATTGTAGTGTTCAGTGTGTAGAACAGGTCAAAATATTTCCCATAGAGCGGGTCTTGTTGTGGCAAACTTTCTCAGTGTTTGTATATCAGTAAAAGATTTGATTTCTCCATCAATTTTAAGGCTTAGTATAGCAGGATATAGAATTCTCGGCTGAAGATTGTTTTGGTGAAGTCGATCAAAGGTAGATGACCATTGTCTTCTGGCTTGAAAAATTTCATGAGAGAAGTCATCTGGGATTTGCCCCTGTAGGTCAATTGGCACTTATTCCCAGCAGCTTGCAGAATATTTTTGTTTCTCTTAACTTTGGACAGGTCTCTGACAATGTGTCTTGGAGAAGCTCTATTTGACTTGAGGCAACCTGAAGTCTGATAGCCCTCTGAAAGGAGTGTGTTACAGTCTTTGGTGACATTTGGAAATTTTTCATTTATAATATTGTCTAGCATGGCTTCCATTCTTCCGGGGGCATTCTTCTTCCTCTTCTGGGATACCTATAACTCATATGTTTGCACGCTTTTTGAAGTCCCATAATTCTGTCAGTGAATCTTTTTTTTCTCTCCCTTTTTTTCTACCTCTTTAACTATCTGAGTTATCTCAAGTTATCTTTGTCCTCTACCTCTGAAATTCTTTTTTCTGCATGGTCTAGCCTGTTATTGATACTTTCTATTGCATCCTTAAGTTTCCTAATTGATTGCTTCAATTCATTCAGCTCTATTATATCCTTTCTATGTTCTTCATATCTTTCATCTCATTTGACTGTTTTAGATTTCCTTTTGGTGATATTCCACTTCTTTAGCAATTTCTTTCATTGTTTTTATCATTTGTGTTTTCAATTCCCCTTCTATCATTTCTAACATTTGTTTATAGGAAGAATCCTCTGTGGTAGCTACCTCACGGTCCCTTGGGGGGATTGCTCTGGTCTCGTTTTTCATTGTGCCAGGATTTTTCTTTTGTTTATTCCTCATGAGTGTTTTCTTTTTGTCTGTTTCCTTGTCCTACTTTTTCCTTTCACTTCCTCTTGCTCTTTAAATTACCATGCCTCTGTGTTGAAATGTCCTTTTGGTAAAGGAGGAAAAGGACAAGAAGAATGAAGAGCAAGAAGGGAAAGTATATTTAAAAAAGGAAAAAAGAGAAAGGAGAGGGGTGAGTAAAAGGGAAGACTGACTTAAAGAAAAGAAGGACAGAAAGAGGGATACAGGAGTAATAAAGATGTACAGTAGGGTACTTTGACCCACACCTTAAAAACAGCCAACCTCTGGGGTGCTGGATTCTGTGGTTTCCTTGAGGTCAGCAGCTTTTTGCCAGCCTAAGTAGATGCAGTCCCCCTCCTTCCCTGAATGGAGAGGAAAAACAAAAATAGTATAAATTAAACCAATACAAACACAAAACCTTACAGGATAAATTTGGGAAGAAAACCAAATAAAACTAGCAGAAAAACTAGCAAAAATGAAGTTCTTTACATCTTACCTCTTTTGTGTTTACATGGATGGAGCTGGAACATGTTCTTCTTAGCAAAGTATCTCAAGAACGGAAGAAAAAGTATCCAATGTACTCAGCCCTAATATGAAGCTAATTTATAACTTTCATATGAAGGCTAAAACCTATTTATAGCATAGGAATACAGGGAAAGGGGAAAGGGTGGGGAGGGGAGGGGGGAGTATGGGTGGAGAGAGGGCAATTGGTGGGATCACACC
>CAUYON010071010.1:0-12995 GCA_963573935.1 Arctocebus calabarensis | reverse complement strand
GAGACCGAGTCTCACTTTATCCCCCTTGGTAGGGTGCCATGGCGTCCCACAACACACAGTAACCTCCATCTCCTGGGCTTAGGCGATTCTCTTGCCTCAGCCTCCCGAGTAGCTGGGACTACAGGTGCCTGCCACAATGCCCGGCTATTTTTTTGTTTTGCAGTTCAGCCAGGGCCAGGTTTGAACCCGCCACCCTCGGTATATGAGGCTGGCGCCCTACTCGCTGAGCCACAGGCGCCGCCCAAGACCAGTTTTGGGTTAAGGGCAATATTGAGCAAAAGGTACAGATTTCTTATATACTTCCTACCCCTGCCCCCAAAATGCACAGCCTCCTTCATTGTCAACATCATGCATCAGAATGGTACATTTGTTGCAATTGCTGATCCTGCATTGACACAATACCATCCAGAGTCCATAGTTGAAATACATTAGAGTTAGCACGGCACCCGGCACCCGTAGCACAGTGGTTAGGCGCCAGCCACATACACTGAGGGTGGTGGGTTTGCCACCCCCAGTGTATGTGGCATGCCAAACTACAATGACAGCGACCACTAAAAAAATAGGTGGGCATTGTGTTGGGTATACAGGTGGTATACAGAGTGTATACACCTCTGGCCTGCCAAACTACAATGACAGCGACCACTAAAAAAATAGGTGGGCATTGTGGTGGGCGCGTTCTCTGTAGTAGTCCCAGCTACTACAGAGAATTGCTTAAGCCCAAGATTTCGAGGTTGCTGTGAGCTGTGATGTCATGGCACTTTACCCAGGGTGACATAGTTACACTGTCTAAAAAAAAAAAAAAAAAGAAAGAAAGAAAATAAATACATTAGAGCAGCTGTTCTCAACCTATGGGTCATGACCCCTTTGGGGGTTGAATGACCCTTTCACAGGGGTTGCCTAAATACAGCTCGCATATCAGATATTTACATTTCAATTCATAACAGTAGCAAAATTACAGTTATGAAGTAGCAACAAAAATAATTTTATGGTTGGGGGTGACCACAACACGAGGAACTGTATTAAAGGGTAGCGGCATTAGGAAGGTTGAGAACCACTGCATTAGAGTTTGTTCCTGGCCTTGTCATAGTCTGTGGGCTTGGAAAAATGTGTGGTGATGCGTATCCACCGTTACAATATACAGAGTAATTTCACTACCCTAAGAATCTGTTCTGCTCCTCCTGTTTATCCCACCCTCCCACATAAGTCCTAGCAAGCACTTATCTATAAACCATCTCAATAGTTCTGCCTTTTCTAGGATGTCTTATAATTGGAATCATTTAGTAGGTCACTTTTTCCAGATTGACCTTTTTACTTAGTAATATGCATGTAAGTTTCTTCCATGTCTTTACATAGCTTGACTCAATAGCTTATTTACTTTTAGCACTAAATAATTTCCATTGTCTGAATGTACCACAGTTTATCCATTCATCTACTGAAGGACATTTATTTTATTTTATTTTTTTTTATAATTTTATTGAATCATAATTCTGTACATTGGTGCAATCATAGGGCACGATTCATATACATTCAGAAATGTTTTTTTGTTTTTTTTTTTTTTTTGAGACAGAGTCTCAAGCTGTCGCCCTGGGTAGAGTGCCGTGGCATCACAGCTCACAGCAACCTCCAATTCCTGGGCTCAAGCGAGTCTCTTGCCTCCGCCTCCCAAGTAGCTGGGACTACAGGCGCCCGCCACAACGCCCGGCCATTTTTTTTTTTTTGGTTGCAGCCATCATTGTTGTTTGGCGGGCCCCGGGGGCTGGATTTGAACCCACCAGCTCAGGTGTACGTGGCTGGCGCCTTAGCCCGTTGAGCCACAGGCGCCGAGCCTTTTTTTTTTTTTTTTTGAGACAAGAGTCTCACTATGTTGCCCTGAGTAGAGTGTTGTGATGTCACAGCTCACAGAAACCTCAAACTCATGGGCTTAAGTGATTCTCTGCTTCCCAAGTAGCTGGGACTACAGGCACCTGCCACAATGCCTTGCTATTTTTGTTGTTTTTGTTGTTGTCTTTATTGTTTAGCAGGCCCAGGCCAGGTTTGAACCCACCAGCCCCAGTGTATGTGGCCGGCACCCTAACCACTGAGCTATGGGCACTGAGTCTGTTTTAAGATCTTTTATTGTCTCTAGTATTATAAACTTTTATTAAAAAGAGTACCCATATTATAATCTAAGTATAAAAATGTATTTAATCTTCTTGAAATGGCAAGGGCAAGAAAGAATGATTATAAGTAAGATATAGCAATATTATTGTTTGGTACTCCAGTGTTTATATGACTAAAAGTTTTTCCTATTCATTTCTTGCATTGGCTCAGTATTTTATTAAAAGGGAGATTCAAATTGTGCTGTGGTTCAACACAAGGAAACTTCCTTGGTTTGCTTTAATAGGTATCTGTTAAGATTCCAAAACTAAAACTGGGACCAAATTTTACTCACTGGGTAGATTAAATAGTTATGGACTTTGTTAATGAAGCTGAGGTTGATTTACTATCTTCTTTCTCTTTCTGCTACCCTATTTACATAAAGCAATGATTCCATACTCAGCTGCTACATGACTTATAATGTCACATAAATATTATTTAACAGTCCTCTGCTTTATTCATAGTTTCATTTGGCTTTTGTTCTTCATACTTATTATTGAGAAAGATTTTGAAATAAGTTTTACCAGTAAGTCCAGAAGACTTCTTAAATAAATACCTTTGCACACTGAGCTTAGTCTGGTAAACTTTGGTTTCATCAGTGATTTTGAGGAAGCTTACGTTGAAAACCTGCACTGATCCTCTGCATTTTGAAAAATTAGTAATAATCTTCCCTCTTTAAAATCTTACTGATAAAGCCACAAAGCCATTTTTTACCCCATGCAGGTGTACAAGTAAAGCTATTTGTTTGAAATAGATTCTTGGGAAGTTATTTGGAATAACTGTTCAGCCTCAATTTAAGTTAGGATAACAGAAACCTCTTGGGAGACCTCAAAACAAAATAAAAAACCCCCAAAGAAACAGTAACAGTAGGATAGGGTAGATTGGACAAAAGCAATAAGACTGAGTTTTCTACAGAAAGTTGATAATGTGAAATATTAGTGTGTATTCCTACTTAAAACTATTGTTTTCTTTCATAATCTTATGTTACTACAAATGTAGTTATTCATTAGCGGATTTGAGCTAATCATTGCAGCCAGCCCTTACCTCATAACCCTTCTCTTATATTTAGAGAATTTTTTCTTTGATTCTGAATAAACCATCTTGGTCTTTGTTTTGACTGGCATCATTCCTTTTCTCCCCATGTGGTACTATTTTAGAAACTCTCACTGTACTCTGCTGTTCATAGCAGGCCAACAGGAAGCTTTAAGATTTTGACAAAGAACATTTTTTTATATAACTGAACTGCCTTGTATGAGAAAGAACCTTATTTATGGGAATAGATGACAGTATTTTATAACATTATCTCTGAGAAGCATGAAAACTTTTTTCTTAAAATGAATATGACACACATCATCAAAATGTGAATATTCTTGTTTCTAAGTCTCATTTTTCAAAATTTAGAAAAACTAAAAGAACAAAAGATGTGTCTGCTTTTTTTTTTAGGAAGAATGTTAAATAATAAGATGCTATTCTTTCAAAGTGGGGAGAAAAACCTGACTTTCTTTGACAGATTTGAAGTTCTGGATATCTCTTGTACCTTGCACTTAAAAAGGAACTTCATTATAATTAAATGAGAATTGCTCACAGACAAAATTCTTTCATATCCTTTTCTAACATGAGTACGCCACAAGTTGGAGAATGGTTTGCCAAGTTGTTTTCTTTTGTTTTATACGTTAATAAAGGATAACACTTTATTCTTAATCTTCTGGTTCTATAAGAATTTAAAGAGGAAGTGTCTTTAATAAACACATTGAGTCCAGTTTTCCTACTTGAATTCTTCTTCATTTATCCTTATGTCAAAATCCCCCCTATCTTACATGAACTTAAAGTCTTGTAGGATTTTGTTTTTCTCCGAAAGATATGTTTAAAATTTGTGTACAGTACCAGGGCTGATAGGAATTGCTTGGCTAACTAAATTGCTCATTCTTAGGCAGAGCAGTTCCTTATATCCAGGTATCATTTTTAGTTTTCTCATATAAGATTAAGAGAAAACTTAGTGTTCTTGAAATGTTAGGAAATACTGCCTTCTTCTTAGTCTTTTAAAAAAAATTTTGCCAATAATTGTTTACATGTTGGATATAATCGGAAAGATTATGCTGTTTACTTTTTGTACAGGTTTAACTTTGCAGGGGAAGAGAATATTTTGATATTCATTCTGATTACTTGGATTTCATCAAAGCTGGCTTTAGGTTCAGTTTAGAGAGTAGTTCAGAAACAGCTTTATGTTTTTAAATAATCCAGCCCTTGCTACTTTTTCTAACACAGCATTATCCTCTCTGTTGCAGAGAGCAAGTTTATCATGTTTTCTTGCTTCACTAACTTGACACTTTGCTCTTAATAGTATACTTCTTCAACCTTCTTTTCTTCCCTTGTTTTCTTCTTCCTCTGTGAAAACATCTTTTTGACCTAGATTTGCTTCTGAAAGGAAAAACATTTAATAAGCTAATAGTCCTGTCTTGATAAACATCCTTTTGTTAGGTTAACCTAATTAATCTACTTCATCTAGTCTTCCATCGTTTTCCAGGACAGTCTCCGTAAGAAGGATGACAGGATTGAAGAGCTGGAGGAAGCCCTAAGAGAAAGTGTACAGATAACTGCAGAGCGAGAAATGGTGCTAGCACAAGAGGAATCAGCCAGGACCAATGCTGAAAAACAGGTCTGCGATTTTATACAGTTATTAGCAATGCTGCTGGTTAAAGACAAGGTAAAACCCAACCAGTATAGTTTAGGTAAACTATAAATATTAGATGTTTATAGAGTTTCAGAAACAATACATCAAGTGTATTTATACTTAAATAAAAATTGAAATATGTAGTTGTGTAAGAATTGGCTCATGTTAATGTAGAGGCTTTTACATTAATGACTTGGGACTGATGTACCAACATAGTCAGTCCTTGGATTATGAATGAGATAGGTTTGGTTGGTTTGTTCTTAAGATAAATCTGTGTGTAAGTTCGAACAGGTACATTTGCTTGTTAACTATAGTAGCCCCCATTCTTAAGTGCAAATTATATGTAAGTCAGATGTCTATAACTTGGGGGCTGCCTGTATTATATTAATATATTCAGATGAGATGAAATGGAACTTGTCTGTTTGCTACAAGTTTGGCACAGCCCTCTTTTATTATAAATTGAATGAGAGAACATAAACATTTCTGACTCAAAGCTGTTAATTTCAAATAGCAAATACAGTAGAATCTTCAGAGTTGACTACTTTCTTAAATTGACCTAATTTTCATAGACCAGACATGTACAATTTGTATGTATCACTGCAGTAGGCCTAGTTCCTTATGTTGATCCTTTCATAGTTGACCTGTTTGTTATAGCCCCTTGGGTCGTCATCTTACAGAGGTTCTACTGTAGTTTATTTGTTTTATACCCCTCCCTTTTCAAAAGAGCAGTTATAAACTTATAACAAGTAAGGTTAATAGCACCTATGAAGGGCAAAGATCTCTTGAGTCCTGGATTGGTATGTCTTAGCCCTGAGGTGACTTGTTGATGTTTGTTTTATGTATTTTCCATTGACTTTTTATTAGGAAGAATAAAGATGAGAAGCTTGGATGGAAGAAATTGTTTTAATGGGTGAAAGCTATAATCTTAGTTCCCATTGTGAGACTATGATTGACAGTTTTGAATATCCCTCACATAGAAGTTTATGAAATTTAATTTTGCAGTAATTATTTCCTTTCTATTTCTTCGTGAGAGAAATGTAAATACTAAACAGGTTAAAAAAAAAAAAACCAAGTCCAATGAGAAAGTGACAAGAATTGTTTGGGGAGTTCTCTTGATCAGTGTTAGTGTATGGTAAGAGAATTGAATAATTAAGAAGAAGGGTACATTTCTGAGGCCGACATACTGTAGTACATACCTCAGAGACTCCCTTCATTGCCTTGTTAAATGCAAAGGATATGGTTTCTTTTGTGTCAGGTGCAAAAAGAAATTCCAGTTTATTAGCAAAGCTGAGTGGAAATTGCACTTTTCACAAAAAGAGCCTTTTTTAGTATCTTGTTCCTAGATAAACGCCTTGCCCACGTTCTGTTTGAATATTCTTATTTATTTATTTATTTATGACAGAGTCTCACTCTGTTGCCCTGGGTAGAGTGCCCTGGCGTCATCATAGTTCACAGCAACTGCAACCTCCTGGACTCAAGCCATCCTCCTGCCTCAGCCACCTGAGTAGCTGGGACCACTGGCTCCTGCCACAACCCCTGGTTGTTTTTTTCTATTTGTAGTAAAGATGAGCTCTTGCTGTTGCTCAGGCTGGTCTCAAACTCCTGAACTCCCAACAATCCATTGGCTTTGGCCTCCCAGAGTGCTGGGATTGCAGGTGTGTGCTGCCACGCAGGCCTCTGAATGTTTTTCTAATGTGCAGTCAAATGGAGGAGAACTTCAGAGGGGAGGGCGCTGGCATTGTCCCAGAATGGGGAGGGATTTATTTTGTCTTGAGGGTACCATTTTTACATCTCTCCTTTATTTTTCAAATGGCTCTCTCTCTTTTTCTGTAAAGATTTTCTTTCTATAATGCTTTGGCGTTATTTATTGACAAGTATTAAACATCAGAGATCATGCAACAATTTTGGCAGTTAATAATAGGTCATGTCATTATGGTATTTAGACTTCTGTTTTATGTTTTTCAAGCTATTTTGTGAACTGAATGTCATGGGCTTTTGTGATAGATTTTTTTTTTTTTATAATTAATAGAGTTTATTTTTTAGAGCAGTTTTTAAGTTTGTAGAAAAATTGAGCAGAAGTTACAGAGTTTCCATTACTCCTTTCTTGACCTTTCCCCTATTAACATCTTGCACTAGTGTGGGATATGTGATAACAGTGAACCAATGGTGATAAATTATTACAAACTACATAGTCAGTACTCTTTGTGATGGGTTTAGTCAAATTTATGCTGACATGGTATCCACCATTACAGCATAGTTTCACTGCCCTGAAAATCTTCTGTGTTCTACCCTTTTATTTGTGCTCCCCACACCCCTAAACTCTGATTATTTCCCTTTCTCTATAGTTTTCCTTTTCCTTTAGTGATAGTTGGAATCATACAGTTATGTAGCCTTTTCACATTGGCTTCTGTCACTTAGTCTTTGCATTTAAGGTTTTTCCATGTCTTTTTGTAGCTTGATAGCTCTTTTTTCTTTATCTGTGATTAATATTCCATTGTCTCATGTGCATTGTTTGTTCATTCCTCCACCTGTTAAAAAGCCTCTTGGTTCCTTCCAATTTTTGCAATTATGAATAAAGCTTCTATAAACATTCATGTACAGGTTTTTGAGGAGACATAAATTTTCAGCTTATTTTGGTAGATACCTAGGAATATGATTACTAAATTATATGCTAAGATCATAAGGTAAGACGATATTTGGCTTTAAAAGAAACTACCAAACTGTCTTCCAAAGTAGCTGTATAAATTTTGCTTTTAATTGCATGCTCTTTTCCTTCTCTGTTTCCTGTTGATCTTGTTTTCCACTGTTTTGCTACTTACTGCCTATCTGAAGCTGTTGAGTGAAATATTGCATGAGACCAGTCATTTGGGCTTTATGTTTGTACTTCTGAAGCCTTACAACCCTCATCCACTGTCTTCTTCTCTCCCATTTTTTATTCTTACTTTTATCTTTTTCTGTCTTTTTCTGTCATTGTTAATTTTAGTTACGTGTATTATTTGTATACACTGAGGTAATATGCAGGCATTCTTTTGAAATGCCTTAAATGGATGAAGTTTTTTTTTTTTTTTTTTTGTCTAGGGACATTATTCTTACTATCTTTCTTAGGTCAAAAAGTTATCTATTTCTTGCTTAAATTTAGCATCTGAGAAAAGACTCCCTCTGATGGAAGATATCGGTATCTCTTGATTTCTCCAAGAGCTAAAAATAACTAGGTGGGAACCATAGATCTTTTAAAATAAGACATAGCTCTTTCTAAAGCATGAACTGGGAAGAATTCCCAAAGGAAGATATCCTTGATATCTTTCCTATATCCTCACAAGAACCCTTTACAAAGGTCTCTTCATCCCTAATACGTGTTGTTCCACATTGAGCCCATTCTAGATACTAAGAAACAGGGTAATGACCTGATAAGGGAAGGTGCCCTCTCATCTGTGTTGGCAAATTGAGCGATGGAAATGAGTGCTTCACAAAAGGGAAAATCCAAGGGCTCCTTTAGTTTTGTTTTGTCCATTTCCATAGGGCATTCTTTTTCTGAAATCTTTCTCTGCTCAACTTTTGGCAGCTTTTGTATTTTGTTGACTGTGATAGTCTTATTTTAAAATGAGCATAGACCTTTAAACAAGGATCAGAATTGCCAGGAGGTAAGGAGCGATATGCTTAGTTCAGGCTATTGTGAACTATTATGCTAAATATAATGCTAACTATTTTGTGAATATATGTGCTATTATGAATTATAATTTTCGAAATGCTTTTTAAAAAAACACTTGAAAAGAATGTTTTAAATATCTTCACTGGTATTCTTTCATGGTAAATTTATTTTTATTTTTTAATTTTTTGGGGGGGGTAAATTTATTTTTTGAAGGAGTCATTTGCAGCCCAATGTGCTGACTAAAGGTTTTTGTTTTTTTTTTGGTAGAGACAGAGTGTCATTTTATCGCCCTGGGTGGAGTGCAGTGGCGTCACACAGCTCACAGCAACCTCCAACTCCTGGGCTTAGGCGATTCTCTTGCCTCAGCCTCCCAAGTAGCTGGGACTACAGGCACCTGCCACAACGCCCGGCTATTTTTCTGTTTTACAGTTCAGCGAGGCTGGGTTTGAACCCGCCACCTTCAGGATATGGGGGCCAGCGCCCTACTCGATGAGCCACAGGTGCCGCCTTGACTAAAGATTTTTTTAAATGCCTATATAGTAATAAGACTTTTTTTTTTTTAATAGCTCAAGCTATAGCCCTGGGTAGTAGAGTACTTTGGCGTCACAGCTCACAGCAATCTCCAAGCCTTGGGCTTAAGCGATTCTCTTGCCTCACCCTCCTGAGTACCTGGGACTACAGGCGCCCACCACAACTCCCGGCTGTTTTTTGGTTGTAGTTATCATTGTTGTTTGGCAGGCCCGGGCTGGGTTTGAACCTGCCAGCTCCTATGTATGTGACTAGTCCCCTAGCTGCTGAACTACAGGCAGGTACCAAGCCAGTAATAAGACATTTTTTTTTTTTTTTTTTGGTGTGGTTCATCAAGCTGGATTTATATTTGTTCCTAGAGAATATTTTCTCAAATTTTATGCAATGATAAAGGGATATGTTCTCAGACTAATATTTGCTCATATGAGTTGTGATTTTTATTTGAAAAGACCATTTTTTAATAATAATAACTTATTTTTCAAATGACCATTTTTTTTTTTCAAATGAACATTATTTAGCTATGTTAACTACAAATTCTTTACCATTAAGATAATATGATTTTATCTATGGTTTGCTAGATAATTATAGATTGAGAGTATTTTTGTTGTTGTGTGTATATTATTTGTTTTGAGACAGAATCTCACTTTCTTGCTTTTGGTAGAGTGCCTTGGTATCATAGCTCATAGCCATGTCAAACTCTTGGGCTTAAGTGATCATCTTGCCTCAGTCTCCCAGGTAGCTGTGACCATAGGCCCACTACAACACCCAGCTTATTGAGAGCATTTTTAAGGATTACATTTTATTTTTTTTTAAAGATTTATTGAGTAGTTTTTTGGCTGCAAATCTACTCAGTATTATGTAGCAGTTATTACCATAATACCCAGGTACATTTTCCCATAGAACGTTTGCCATTATGGAAGCAGCACCAGGAGTGAGACACCTTGTTGAAGGTGATATGTGCTAATGTAACCATAATTATATTCTCTACATCTTTTTATTGCCTTTTTTCCTTTATGTATTCTAAGAATGTATAGTTTGGTCTTTATAAACTTAATCCTTTACTGGTCTGAATATATACTTTTCCCTTAATTTTTTTTTATTAAATTTATTTATTTATTTATTTGGAAGGTGAATGAGTGTATCAATGAACAAACACAATCCCCTCTGGGGCAAAGTGAATGAATGCATCAATGAATGGACACAGTCCATACATGGAATCGAGGCCCAGGAAATTCACATGAAACTGACCTAGGCATAGGGAATGGGGCATAGTCCCAAGTGCAAAGTGAAGGAGACACCAAGGTACAGGTGACTCCTCAGCAGTTGTCCGGCCTTTTTATTTGGAGCCTCCAGTTGAGGAATGTTTTTTATTTTTTATTTATTTACTTTTTTGAGACAGAATATCACTTTGTCACCCCCGGTAGAGTGCTATGGCGTCATAGATCACAGCAACCTCTAACTCTTAGGATCAAATGATTCTCTTGCCTCAGCCTCCCGAGTAGGTGGGATTATATTCACCCACCGCAACACCTGGCTAATTTTGGAGTATCATTCTTGCTCAGGCTGGTCTCAAACCTGTGAGGTCAGGCAGTCTCAGAGTGTTAGGATTACAGGTGTGAGCTACCATGCCTGGCCCCTTCATTGTTTTTTTAATGGCAATAATGCTCTGAAAATAAAATTATACTTTTCCTGCCTTTTCTACAGGCATTTTTTTAATATTTTGTATTTTTCTAGATGCTACACTAAACATCAAAAATGAAAAGGTAATTGATATAGCTTCTGCTTTCAAGAAGCTCATAGTTTATTAGGAAAGACTGAAAAATAAACTTATATTGGTGGTTCAGTTTGATAAGTACCATGGTAGAAGTCTTAATAGAGTGCTATACGAATACAGATGGAGGAGAAAGCATGTACTTCAGATTGGAGAGGTCCATAGAAGGCTTCCTGGTGGAGGTGGTTGTGTGTGAGTTGAATCTGAGAAAGAAGGAAGTACGTAAAGAGATAAAGGATATGCAGCATATTCCACGTATAGGGGAAAATATAGGTAAAATCTGGAAGCATCTAGGCAACTAATTAGTGATTAATAGGTGCAGTTCAGTGTAGTATGAATAGCAAGAATTACGTGAAGAAGAGAAAAAGATGAGAGAGAGGTCATTAACACAAGTAAGTTCAGTCTTATGTTATATTCAGGAACTTTGATTTTATATTCAAGGCAGTAGGGAAACATTGAAGCATTTTAAGCACAGAAAAAATATGTGTTGCTGTTTACTTTGTCAATCACTCATTAAGCAAACCTTTATTGATCATTCAATTGGTGCTGTGGCTGACCTGGATAATACATAGTGATAAACAAAGCAGCTGTGGTTTTCCCTAAGAGACCTTGTAGTTTGGAGGGGGACACAGTAACCTAACAAATAACACTTAATTACAACTTATCACACAGTCCTGTAAAGGAAAAAGAACAGGTTTTCAGCAACAGACAATAACTTGTTGGAAGTGTGGAGGGTTAGGAACTATTTTAAATAGAGAAGGTCCTCTAAGAAAGTTAACCTGAGCCCTGAAGGAGGAGAAGCAGCATGCCACGTGAAGAGTGGGGGAGTTGTGATGGTAAAAGGGTAGGAAAAAGCAGGAATTTTTCAGGAAGACAGGTGGGCAGTTGCAGTGCAAAGCATGCAGGGCCATGCCAAGAGGTTTGTGCTTTAACAGAGGGATGGATGCCCTTAAAGGGCATAGCATTTATGTTTTTTAAAATGTCATCTGGCTGCTGGGTGGTGGATGAATTGGAGGGGAGTGTGACTAGAAGGAGGAATCAGCATGGCCAGGCCAGAGCTCTTCAAACTGAGGTTTGCACACACCTGAAAGTGCTGAACGCTTTCCCACAGGGCACACAGGCACAGCTTCTCAGCTTCTCAACAAACTTCTCCCTGAAATTGACCCGCTCAAAAGGCACCTGAGGTGTGCAGATTCTCCTTTCCTGTTCTCCCTTTCACAGGTGTGCACCTCTTGCTTCACAGCAGATCTCCCTCTCCTAACTACTATCCTTTGTTCTTCTGGAGAAAAACTCTGGAACAATAACAACAAAGGGACAGTTCATGGTATTGGTGTTAAGAAAATGGATGAGTCTGTCAAGTTGTTTCCAATTTTTTTATTTCAACAGAATCAAAAGAGAACCTAATTAGGTTGCCAGGTGATACATTATTATAAGTAATTTTTGATGACCAGTTACTGTGTGGTTTGGGACATAGAATTCTGAAAGTGCAGAGAATTGAGTTATATTGCTGTAATAAAACTCCCTCCATTCCTGTATGTTTATATGAAGAAGATTTCTTAGTGCTTACACCTATAAAAATGAGACATACCAGTGAATTGATGCTAAACTCTTATCTTTCTAAAAGGAAGTAATATTTACCAAGGGGAAAAAAAAAATCATAAAAGTTTCATTAATCCAATTAAGATAAATATGTTTAATAATAAGGTACATTTTAATAAAAATTTCTGCTGTGTATCTAATAATTCTTATAATATTTAATATTAAATATTTATATTATCTTTGATTGCATGCTATTGATTGTAATAATAACTCAATCCACAAGAATTTTTAAGTGTTTTGAGCATAGGAAATTTTTTAAATATCAAATTTAAATTTATATTCATATATTTATTGAGAAAAGTACAAGAGAGGATCTAGGCAAGCAGTCGAACATAAAGTAAGTTACATTAGTACGAAATTGTAGAGTGAAGTGGAATGGAAACATAAGAGCAAAGAGAAAAAGGAAAATGTAAAGAAAAAAAAGTTTGTCCTTAAAATTTTTAAATAGGTAATGATGGATATCAGGTCACTATGGTATTTATATTTCACTGGATATTTTCTTTTTTTTTGAGACAGAGCCTCAAGCTGTCACCCTGGATAGAGTGCTGTGGCATCACAGCTCACGGCAACCTCCAATTTCTGGGCTCAAGCAAATCTCCTGCCTCCGCCTCCCAAGCAGCTGGGACTACAGGCACCCTCCA
>CAUYON010071009.1:0-12653 GCA_963573935.1 Arctocebus calabarensis | reverse complement strand
TTTTTTTTTTTTTTGAGACAGAGCCTCAAGCTGTCACCCTGGATAGAGTGCTGTGGCATCATAGCTCACAGCAACCTCCAATTCCTGGGCTCAAGCGAGTCTCTTGCCTCTGCCTCCCAGGAAGCTGGGACTAGAGGCGTCCGCCACAACGCCTAGCCATTTTTTGGTTGCAGCCGTCATTGTTGTTTGGCGGGCCCGGGCTGGATTCGAACCCGCCAGCTCAGGTGTACGTGGCTGGCACCTTAGCCCATTGAGCCACAGGCACCAAGCCAGAAACAGGTCTTCTCAATGAGACCAGAAGGATACACCTGCAGGGTCCTCTCCATGGTGAGTCAGCTCTTGGGAATTTATAAACTTAACTTCCTGGAACTTGGAAATTTCCAAGTTCCATGAAATCCTATAGTTCTGTAGGGGCTGGAATAGCATCTCCTGCTTGATTCAAACTTGCCAATGAGAAGGGTACCTGTGGGATGGAACTTTTTGACTGTTAATAAAGAGGGAAAGACCAAGCCAGTCAGGGAGAGCAACCGTTTGGAATTCTTCTATGCCGTAAGCTCCTGGGTGGTAGATAAAGCCCTTCCTCTTATAAACATGGTATTTGAGTACTCTTTCTCTTAGTCGGGCCTCGCCTTCCCACGTCCTGAGATCCAGCCTTGTTACTTTTCTGTTTCTAGCGTCCTCTTCTTTTCAGCCCATTGTGTATATCCAATCCTTGAGAAGTAGTTGCTTTTGAATCAGGCCAGAATTGTTCTTTGGGCCTGTTATCATCCTCTGAGTAGAAGTATTTCCATTTTCTTGGTGACAGTTGGAGAAAAGTATTTTAGGATGCACCCTCCCCACCACTTATTAATTAGGCAAGTCTTGGACATGTTATTTAACTTCTCTGCCTTCTCTGTCTTCTCTTTTGTGAAATGGTGGCAATAATATTATACCTGCCTACAGAGTTGTTTGTGAAGACAAAATGGGTATAACTAAATATATGTAATACACACATAAAATAGTTTGATACAATCCTGGCACTGTAAGGATTGAGTTAATTAAAGTTAGTGCTTAGAATATAGTAGATAGAAAATATTCTGTGATAATGAATGATATTTTCTAACTAGACTGCCAATTCTTCTTTCTTTCTTTTTTTTTTTTTGCTCTGTTGCCTGGGCTAGAGTACACTGCAACCTCACTCAAGAGATCCTCCCGCCTCAGCCTCCTGAGTAGTTATGCCTATCAGTGTGTGCCACCATACCCAGCTAATTTTTTTTCTTTTTTATAGAGATGGACTTTCACTGTGTTGCCCAGACTGGCCTCAAACTCCTGGGCTCAAGCGATCCTCCCATGTTGGCCAAGTGCTGGGATTACAAGTGTGAGCCACCACACCTGTTTCTTCTTTACTGGACATCCAGTACACAACTGCTGGATGAACAGCAATTGAATAACTAGAGGGTGGGAATATGGCTGATGTGGGGAATTTGATGGGTAGCAGGTAAGTGAGGGAAGTGGGTGAAGGCCAGCCACCAGAGGAGAAGGTTCGCTCATATGCAGAATGCAGCACTCTCTCCACAGAATTCAAGAAGGGACAGGTGTGTACCCATCTTCATCTTTCCTTCCTTCCCCTCCCACACAAGGGCACCACTTTATAGGATTGGAAAAGCTCACTGAGTTTATTTGGGGAACATGTAAGAGGCTGGAAGTTTCACTGGCATGTACATATCCTGAACAATGTTGCTCTGGAGGTTGATTTTATCTGCTTGGGGTCTTCAGCTTTCAGAGTCAGGTGTGGATTTCAGGGGCCTAAGGAGTCCTAAGTTATGTAGAAGAAACAGTAATAGGGAAGGACCAGGAGCCTTCCCTCTGCCCACCAGGCCTTGGGATCCCTGTTTCCTCTCACTCCCTAAAAGCCAGCACATATTGCCATCCCCACCTCTTTCTCCCTCTTCTCCTTCCCTAGGGATAGTCCCAGCTCACCTGGCCCACTGGGGGTCACCTGGTGCTCCAGGTCCCCAAGTGGCCCCCATCTTCCCATGCTGGCTGTGGCCCATCGGGATTATCCATGTTCTCATAAGAATCTGCATCTGGACAGGACCAGAAAGAATAAGATATAGGTAAGGCTGGAGGGAGGCTGGGAGGCACAGTCAGCCCAATGGCAGAAGGACCCACCTTCTTCATGATCAGGACCAGGCTGGCCCCGGACAGAGTGGAGCTGTGGGGCTGCATAGAGGATCCCTCTCATATCTTCATAGGACTGAGACCCTGCTTGGGCAGGTGTTGGAGAATTGGAGGCTTGGGGAAGGGAAGTGCAACCTCAATAAGGAAAGGGTCTGAGGGACAGAGGAAGGTGGGAGGCTTCACTTATGCTGTACTGAGAAGTGAATAGATCAGCATTAAGCTGGGGAAGGCCTGGGTAGTTGTAGGGTCTGGATTAGATTATGGTCAGAGAAAGGGTCAAAAACAGAACTGGATGGATTCACAGCCAGGATCATGAGGAAGTTGTAGACAGAGCTGGAGTCAAGGCAGGGGGTGGTGTCAGAGCAGAGGCCAGGTGAGCTCAAGCTGGTGAAGGCAGGCTGGTCCCAAGCATCGCTCACCAAGAGAGGTTGCTTCCCGGCTGTGGTCCCACACAGGCCCATGGGGGCTCAGGAAGTCTGGAGAAGGAATAGGAGGTAGGTTACTATTTTTCATGGCCTTCAGGCCCCTTACCCCTAGGAATGTGGCCATCCTTACACACACCCATTGTCCTGGTGACTGGCTGGACCAGCTCTTCATCCTCGTTCTCATAAGACTCAGCTGTTGCAGAAGAAAGAGGATTCCAGGGACCACTCCTGCCTGCTAGGGGCTCCACAGTGCTGCGGCTTATCCTAAGTCTGTCAGCCCCCACAAGGACCCCAAGTTACCATTGGAGAAGGAGTCTTCATCCTCAGGACTCAAGGGCCCATCCTCAGGGTTCTCATAGCCGCTGCCATCTAGTGGAGAAAGAACAGAGTCCAGGGAGGGTCCAGAGAACTCGCCGAGTACTGGAGGTAGGGAGGCATGGGGGAGGACAGCCTTACCCTGGGAGAGCTGGTCCTGCCCAGGATTGGAGTCATTCTCATACAACTCGGAGCCGTCCTTGCTGTCCGGTTCCTCAAAGCCCTCCCCTTCCGCTGGTCCTGGGCCTGGAGATTTGGGGATAGGAATGGGGAACCGTCACACCCCCTCCTTCAGGCCCCAGTCCACTATTCCAGCCACAGACCTCTCAAACACCCTCCATGTGAGGAACGACTGCCCCCTCATTCACCCGCTCTGGGCGGGCTCCGGGACCCCGCAGCTCTAGCCTCCTGGATGTCGCTGCGCGGGTTTCCGTGGGACCGGGATGCGCCCCCCAAGCCTGCAGCCCAACGCTGGGCGCGTCCTGTAAAGCGGGGTCGGAAGAGATGGAGGCGGAGCAGCAGGAGAGGATGCTTTGGGCTCTGGCAAAGGCCTATGGGTCTAGCCATTGAGACCTTGAACCACAGGGGCTGGGATTCTAAATGTAGAGGTTTGCGCCAGGCGCGGTGTCTCACGCCTGTAATCCTAGCACTCCGGGATTGCCTGAGCTCAGGAGTTGGATGCCAGCCTGAGCAAGAGTGAAACCCGTCTCTAATAAAAATAGAAAAACTAACCAGGCGTTAGTTGGCAGGCTCCTGTAGTCCTAGCTACTCAGAAGGCTGAAGCAAGAGGATCTCAAGAGTTTGAGGTTACTGTGAACTATGATGCCAGGGCACTCTGCCACAGCGACAGAGTGACACTCTATGTCAATTAATTAATTAACCCTGAGGGTGTGGCCTCAAGTTCCAGGGCAAAATTCTGCACTAGAACAGGACTTAGGGTTCTTTCTGGTGCTGGAGTGGGTTGTAGGGGTGGAGCCCACTTCTGGGCAGGGCGTTGCACCCTGAGGGTGGAGCTCCCAGGTCCCGGAGACTTGGTGCTCAGGGGATTGGAAGAATGAGGATAATGGAGGTGGAGCTCTAGCTCTGGGGCGGAGCTATAGTCCGGAACCGCGGGCCTGGGTCACAGGCCTGGCAGTGCCTCTCACCCATTCCTGAGGTGGATGTGGGAAGGAACAGTACGTTCCCATACTGGTTCTGGGGCCCGCTTCCTGGGGGAGGTGTCACTTTGAAGAACCTGGAGAGAGAAGGGGAGATGCACTGTGAGGCCAGGCCTGGGAGGGACTCGGGGATACATTCAAGATTCAGGCCATTCCTTCAGAGCTTAAACGTGGTCACTTGTTTTTGTTTTTGTTTTTGAGACAGAGCCTCAAGCTGTCACCCTGGGTAGAGTGTTGGCATCACAGCTCACAGCAGCCTCCAATTCCTGGGCTCAAGCGAGTCTCCTGCCCCCGCCTCCCAAGTAGCTGGGACTTCAGGCGTCTGCCACAATGCCCAGCAATTTTTTGGTTGCAGCTGTCATTGTTGTTTGGCTGGATGGGCTGGATTCGAACCCCCCAGCTCAGGTATACGTGGCTGGCGCCTTAGCCCATTGAGCCACAGGCACCAAGTCGGTCACTTGTGATTAGCTCTTCTGGCTGGGACAGCCTACAGAGGGAGTCTAGGATCACTCCAACGAGGTATCTTCACAGGGAAGGTAGCTTTGGAGCTAGGCCTTGAGGTTGAGCAGTATTTCAACTGGTAGAGAAGAGTAAAAACACCCTAGGCAGAGCAAACAGTAAGTGCAAAGCATAAAGTGAGAGGGGTGTAGTGCACTGGCTGCATTACCTCCTAGTGGGGTCAGTCATTCGCTTTCTTTTCCTCCTCAGGATCAGGGCTGGTGGGAGTTAAGAGTAGTGATCAGAGGGGCTGCTTGGCCAGTTGAGGATTTGGGGGTGCTGGGGAAATCACTTGGGTTAATAGAGAAGATGAATTCAAATTGCAAGGGGCTTGGGAAGTTCGAGGGGAATTCAAGGAGGAGCAGGGGGACAGCGTTCTGGGATCTGTAAAGGGAAGGATGGAAGGAGAGAAAGATGGTTGTCAGACTGGCCAGTGTGGGCTTATCTTGGGGAAGATGGGTAGGGTTTCAGCTAACCAGCTGAGGGGTAGACTCACTTCTTTGAAGGTGAAGAAAGCCCAGGAGGGAAACCAGGCAGAAGATCAGATAAATCAAAGTCACAGCTGGGACCTTCCAGCCACCAGTTCTCAGCAGCCAGTGCCATAGTACTAGGGGAAAGGAGCTATGAGATGAGGACCTCAGGCTGGCATCCTATTTTCCAACCTCAAGACCTCAAAGGACTATAAGTCTTGGGGACAGGGGCAAGGCACAGTTTCAAAGTTCCAGGCTATTAAAGAGGGCTCTCCCTCCTCCCTGTCAGGAGCTGTCTCCCAGAAAGACAGAAACTATGCTACAGAGCCTGGCACAGGGCATGGGGCAGTGTCTATGGAGCAAACCAGGGACAAACTGTGCTTATAGTCAGAGGCAATGTTAGGATGTAGGGGAGCATAATGATCAGCTTTTGGCTGCAGTTAAGGACAGTCACTGTCAAGTGAGGGGCATAGTTGAGCTCACCAAGTTAGAGTTCTGATCCAGCATGTTGCTGAGGTCAAGTTTAGAATGGAAATTGAGACTGAGTTTGAGAACTATGGTTAGGATAACATGGAAGGATTGTATGCAGGAGACGGAATGGGTAGAACATTGTGACCAATCTGATGGGTAGGGTGAGGAAAAGGAACAATGACCAGGATCCCAGCTTGGTCAGAGCACTACTCTGAGGGACAATGTTGAGCTTGAGGTGTCCAGGGGATATCAAATGGTAATTCTGGAAGATGGCTGGGTATGGGGTGTATGGAGGCTGGAATAGAGTCACTGTGGCATGGCGACCCAAGAAGCCATGGGAATGAAGGAGATCAAATGGGAAAAGCATGCAGACAGGGGTGAGTAAAGGGCCGAGGGCTCCTCCAACAGTGTGCAGTGAGGGAGGAAGAAAGACTCCACCAAAGCTGGTGGGAAGGATTAACCAGTGTAGGAGAAGATCCAGAAAGTAATGTCTGGGCAGCAAGGACAAAAGAATTGGAGTGAGTGTTCCATGTAGAAGTTGGGGTTTAAGATGGGGTTGGTACCAGCTCTCAGGTTGGGGGTCCAAGATTGACTGGTTTCCTTTTCCCAATAGCCTCACACAGATGCCTCACAATTGAAAGAAACTCTACCTGGCCGGGCAGTGACCTCCAGGTGCATTGAGATGGTCCGGTTACCACAGCGACAATAATAGGTGCCAGCATCTTGAGAACTGGCCTGGGGCAACAACAGACCAGTCCCCAGGACCCACATCTCTCTGGTTGGGTGACCCTCAGTCAAGTTTAGGCTCATCAATGAGAAGTTAGTCTTCTTGGGGTGCACATGGGTCCAAGAGATGTGGCCTCTGGCCACAGTGTCAGGGGGCACCCCACAAGACAGCCAGAGTGTAGAACCAGGGGCCATGGTGAGGTCTGGGACAGGGAGAGACAAGACTAGGAAAGCCTAATTCTTGAGGCCTCATGTACCCCAAGCCCTCCAGTTTCCACTCACCATTCCCCATCCATGACCCCCACTTTTCGCACGTCCCCTGCACCTTACCTTGGCTGAAGCTCTGGTTCAGATTTTGCCTAGGTGGGACACACCTGTGCTTTCCCTTCCAGATCTCAGGGTGGTCATTGGCCCATACATACAGCTGGGAGCTGGTGGGGTGACCAGAAGAGGGCCTGGGGTCCTCTGAGGACCTGTTTCCCAGGCTACAGCCTAGGTCAGGCAGGTCTGATGCATTCCACCGAAACAGCTCCCCTGGGAAGAGACCCAGAACCCAATGCAGAGACATCCAGGAGAGGGCAAGAGACAGAAACCCAGAAAGGCAGAGACAAAAGCATCAATTTGGACCCAAAGAGAAGAGAGAAGCCAAGAGACGTGGAGCAGCTCAGTGTTGAAGTCAGGAAGCTGCAGGAGTGTATCCTGCTATAACTAACTTCTGTGGGTTCTGCAGCCCCTCTAGCCCTTCCAGCAGCTTCATCATAGCTACTGGGCCTCCTCTATCCAAGGCAGGCCATCCACCCCTCCTCCAGTGCCCTCACCCTCACCCAAACCAGCCCTCACCACTGTCCTCCACACTGACTGTCCAGCCAGGCTGCCCAGCCTTCTCAGAAGGGGGCCACGTCTGGCACAGGTAGAAGCCCCCCATCTGGTCAGAGATGTTGAAGATGAATGTCAGGATACCCAGGGCCCCCATGTGGATGCCCAAGTCTGGTAACCCCAGGTTGAGGTCTAAGAAGGGTGCTGACTGGGACCCCCGATACCAGGTCAGCTGTTCAGGGGGACCATCTGAGGGACCCTTAAGGCACTGCAGCACAGCATCACTTCCCTCTGCGGAGAAAGAGAGAGGGGTGGGAGAGCCCTTGCCCCCTTCACTCCTCATACTGGGACATAAAACAAAGGACCCCACAAACTGGAATGGATAGCCCTCAGAATCCTTCCAAACCTTCCCTGAATTTTATAAATACGAACATGGAGGCTCAGAGAGAGTAAGTTACTCAGCCAAGGGCACCCAGTCCCAACCCAGATTTCCAGCTCTAACTCCTTCCCTTTCTGCCCTTCACACTTACCTTCTACCTTCACCAACCGCTGTTCCTGGGGCCTCACTCCCGTAGGGGTAAGGAAGAGGAGAAAGGAGAAGAGGAGAGGAGTTAGCATGGTGGCCAGACTCCCTGGGGCACCCAGCTTCGCGCAGAGGATGCTGGGGCAGGCTGGAGCAGGCGGGGGCCTGCAGGGCACTGAAGCATGGGTGTCTGCGGGGGAGGCAGGCAGTACCCTGAGAGGAAGGGGGTGGTCACACCTCAGGCCCACTTTTCCAGTCACCCCCCCAGGCCCACAAAACTTGCCTCCTCCCTGCTACACTGTTTTATTTTCACCCATTTCACCACGTAAAATGATCTTATTTGTGTGTCTATTTGTTCACTTGTTTCCTGCTCTAAGAATGTAAGCCTTAAAAAAAAAGAATGTAAGCCTTTTGGAGTGGAGACTCTATCTTGTTCACCACTAAATGCACAGAGCCCTAAATAGTGCTCAGCACATAGTAGGCACCTAGAAAATATTTGTTGAATCAGTGAATTCAGGCTTAGGGACCCCTCCTTCTGCCCCCCTTCCTCCTCCCACCCCAGGTTCTCTTTACATGCGTACCCCTCCCCCCAATTCATTCATTCACTCAGCAAACATTTCCTGGGCCTCTTTGCAACCACCCATTACACACTTTGAATCTGGCAGACTGAGTTTGAATTCTCCACCTCCACCATTTGGTTAAATTTCTTCAGTGTTTTTCTTTATTAACTGTGGGTACTAACAGAACTATAAACATATTGTTTGTAAAGATTAAATAGGACAATATATGTAAGACATTATCAGCCCAGCACATAGTAGGCCCTCAGTTAATGAGAGATAGTATTACATAATGGCTAGGAGCTCAAGTCATACTGCCTGGGTGTGGTGGGGTACACCTGTAGTCCCAGCTACAAATACTCAGGAGGCTGAGGCCCAGGCAGTCAAGGCTGCAGTGAGCTATGATTATGCCTGTGAATAGCCACTGTACTCTAACCTGAGCAATATCTCTAAAAAAATAAACAAAACAAGGCAAGTTTCCTTATCTATAAATTGGGATTGATGAGAAAACCTACCCCCTAGATTGTTTTGAGATTAAATCAGTCAATGTAATATATAAAGTTGAGAAGGTGCTTGGCAGCTGTTTGGAGAAAGCTGCAGCTACTATAGCTCCTTTGCAGTGGTCTTTAGAAATTATATGCTTGGGTGGTGCCTGTGGCTCAATGGGTAGAGCACAGGCCCCATACACTGAGGGGGGCCAACTCCCCAATCTGTTCGAACCCGGTCCTGGCCAAACTGCAAACAAAAATTAGCCAGGCGTTGTGGTGGGAGCCTGTAGTCCCAGCTGCTCGGGAGGCTGAGGCAAGAGAATAGCCTAAGCCCAGGAGTTGGAGGTTGCTGTGAGCTGTGATGCTACGTCACTGTACTGAGGGCGATAAAGTGAGACTCTGTCTCTAAAAAAAAAAGAAAAAGAAAGTACATGATTAATGTCTCTTCCTCATTCAGTTCTTCCCCAAGAAGAAGTTCTTCCCTGCTTCAGTTAGGAAAGGAAACCATTTAGAAATGGGAAAATTGGCTCGGCACCTGTAGCTCTGTGGCTAGGGCGCCAGCTATATACACCAGAGCAGGCAGGTTCAAACCCAGGCCTGGCCTGCCAAACAATGACAACTACAACCAAAAAATAGCCAGGCATCGTGGCGGGTGCCTGTAGTCCCAGCTACTTGGGAGGCTGAGGCAAGAGAATTGCTTAAGCCCAAGAGTATGAGGTTGCTGTGCGCTCTTACACCACAGCACTCTACATAGCGAGATTCTGTCTCAAAAAAAAAAGAAAAAGAAATGGGGTAATTAAGCCCCCCCCCACCCAGGAGGGTCTTGCCTAAGGTCACACATTGAGCTGGTGGTATAGTGAGGACTAGAACACAGCAGTCCCAACTCCCCAATCTGTCCTTATTCTGCCCCATGCCTCCTCATCCTCTCCTCTCCCTGCTCTGAAGGGGTACAAGTGTTTGTGTGTGATTGTATGTGTGAAAGAGACAGAGTGTGTGTGTTCTGTGTCTGTTACTATTATAGGCATTCAGGGAAAGGGTCCAGAGACCCAAGAGACCTACTTTCTCACTGGCAGATTCCCAGGCCTGTCTCATCAGGCTGTGGCTTCCTGTTTGCCCCAGGGCAAGCCCCAGGGGACCCTCCAGGTGGCTGGGCCTCTACTTCCTTTGACCAGCTGAGGGGGCTGGGAGGGGGAAGAGTGGGGCACTAGGAAATGAAAAGTGCTCAACTCCCCAGTTGCTTAGTCTAGCTCTCCCTAGAGCATGTGAGTGCCCTGCTTAAAACATGTCAGCGGGCTCCGCGCCTGTGGTTCAAGCAGCTAAGGCGTCAGCCACATACACCTGAGCTGGCGGGTTCGAATGCAGCCTGGGCCCGCCAAACAACAATGGTGGCTGCAACCAAAAACATAGCTGGGCGTTGTGGGTGGTGGCGCCTTATAGTCCCAGCTACTTGGGAGGCTGAGGCAGAAGAATCACTTGAGCCCAGGAGCTGGAGGTTGCTGTGAGCTGTGATGCTACAGCACTCTACCCAGGGTGACAGCTTAAGGCTCTGTGTCAACAACAACAAAAAAATTGTCAGCAGCTTTTCATCTGCCTAAAATAAAATAATGCCTAGCCATGGCCTACAAGACTAAGTGCTGCTAACATTTCCTATCGGGTCACTCCACTACTCTCCTTCCACACCACGCTCTAACTTGCCAAGTGCTTTTCCCACCTAAGGGCCTTTGCATCTGCTGTTCTTCCTCCTGGATCTTTGTTCTGCTCTTTGCTTGACTGGTTCCTTCCATCATTCAGGTGTTGGTCAAGGCTCTTTCCTTAGAAAGGCCTTCCCTCACTCCCCCCTGCCACTGTACTTTTTTGATCTCACATCCTTATAATTTTTATTTTTATTTATTTATTTATTTTAAGAGACAGAGTCTCCAGAGTCTCACTTGTTGCCCTTGGTAGAGTGTGGTGGTGTCACAGCTCACAGCAACCTCCAGCTCTTGGGCTTAGGCAATTCTCTTGCCTCAGCCTCCCGAGTAGCTGGGACTACAGGCGCCCGCCAAAACGCCCAGCTATTTTTTTTTATTTTTTATTTTTGGTAGAGACAGAGTCTCACTTTACCACCCTTGGTAGAGTGCTATGGCGTCACACAGCTCACAGCAACCTCCAACTTCTGGGCTTAGGCAATTCTCTTGCCTCAGCCTCCTGAGTAGCTGGGACCACAGGCACCTGCCACAACACCTGGCTATTTTTTTGTTGCAGTTCGACCGGGGCTTGGTTTGAACCCACCACCCTCGGTATATGAGGCCTGTGTCCTACTGACTGAGCCACAGGCACCGCCCCCAATTGTTGTTGTTGCAATTTGGCCAGAGCCAGTTTTGAACCTGTCACCTTCAGTATATGGGGCTGGTGCCCTACTCACTGAGCCACAGGCACTGCCCCCTTATTATTATTGGAGACAGAGTCTTAACTTTGTTGCCCTGTTGAGTGCTGTGGCGTATATGTATAGCAACCTCAAACTCTTGGGTTCAAACAATCCCTTTGCCTCAGTTTTTCATTTTTAGCAGAGACAGGGTCTCACTATTGCTCAGGCTGGTCTTGAACTTTTTTTTTTTGTTTTGTTTGTTTATTTATTTATTTATTTATTTTTGAGACAAAGCCTCAAGCTGTCACCCTGGGTAGAGTGCTGTAGCATCACAGCTCACAGTAACCTCCAACTCCTGGACTCAAGCGAGTCTCCTGCCTCCGCCTCCCAAGTAGCTGGGATACAGGCGCCCACCACAACGCCCAGCCATATTTTGCTTGCATCTGTCATTGTTGTTTGGTGGGCACCGGCTGGATTCAAACCCGCCAGCTCAGGTGTACGTGGCTGGTGCCTTAGCCGCTTGAGCCACAGGTGCTGAACCTGTTTATTTATTTTTATTTATTTTAATGAAATCACAGCTGCATACATTAGTGCAATCAAGGGATACAATGTTCTGGTTTCATATATAAAACACGATTTTTTTTTTTTGGTAGAGACAGAGTCTCACTTTATCGCCCTTGGTGGAGTACTGTGGCATCACACAGCTCACAACAACCTCCAAGTCCTGGGCTAGGCGATTCTCTTGCCTCAGCCTTCTGAGTAGCTGGTATTACAGGAGCCTGCCACAACGCCCAGCTATTTTTCTGTTTTGCAGTTCGGCCGGAGCTGGGTTTGAACCCACCACCCTTGGTATATGGGGCCGGCGCCCTACTCAATGAGCCACAGGCGCCGCCCTGATCTTGAACTTTTGAGCTCAAGCGATCCACCTGCCTTGGCCTCGAAGAGTGCTAGGATTACAGGAGTGAGCCATCACGCCTGGTCCTCACATCCTTACTTTATTTCCTTCCCGGCACTTGCCCCAATCTCAGATTATGCTTGTTAATTTCTTCCTTTCTGTCTTTCTTTTCTTTTTTTTTTTGGTAGAGACAGAGTCTCATTTTTTCACCTTTGGTAGAGTGCCGTGGTGTCACACAGTTCACAGCAACCTCCAACTCCTGGGCTTAGGTGATTCTCTTGCCTCAACCTCCCAAGTAGCTGGGACTACAGGTGCCCGCCACAACGCCTGGCTATTTTTCTGTTTTGCAGTTCGGCCGAGGCCGGGTTTGAATTTGCCACCTTCGGTATATGGGGCTGGCGCCCTACTCGATGAGCCACAAGTGCCACCCTACTTATTAATTTCTTAGTCTTCTCATCTGCCTCCTGCACCGAAATAGCCATTCTTCAAGAACAGGGATCTTTACTGTCCTTACATGTACACTGGCACCTAATAGGTACTCAGTAAGTATTTGTTGAATAAAAGAAGGTAAGTAGTCAGGAAGACTGAAAGTAAACTTCCTTTTCTCTTCCCCCACATGTGTTCAGTCACCAAGGCTAGTCCCTTTTATATCCTAAGTATTTCTTTTTTTTTTTTGAGACAGAGCCTCAAGCTGTCACCCTGGATAGAGTGCTGTGGCATCACAGCTCACAGCAACCTCCAATTCCTGGGCTTAAGCAAGTCTCCTGCCTCTGCCTCCCAAGTAGCTGGGATTACAGGCGCCTGC
>CAUYON010071007.1:0-15748 GCA_963573935.1 Arctocebus calabarensis | reverse complement strand
ATCGCCCTGGGTAGAGTGCCGTGGCGTCACACTGCTCACAGCAACCTCCAGCTCTTGGGCTTAAGCGATTCTCTTGCCTCAGCCTCCCTAGTAGCTGGGACTACAGGCACCCGCCACAGCGCCCGGCTATTTTTTTTTGTTTTGTTTTGCAGTTCGGCCGAGGCCGGGCTTGAACCCGCCACCTTCAGTATATGGGACCGGTGCCCTACTCGCTGAGCCACAGGAGCCGCCCTTTTTTTTTTTTTAGAGACAGTTTCACTTTATCGCCCTCGGTAGAGTGCCGTGGCGTCACACAGCTCACAGTAACCTCCAACTCCTGGGCTTAGGCGATTCTCTTGCCTCAGCCTCCCGAGTAGCTGGGACTACAGGTGCCTGCCACAACACCCGGCTATTTTTCTGTTTTGCAGTTCGGCCGAGGCTGGGTTTGAACCCACCACCTTCGGCATATGGGGCTGGTGCCCTACTCACTGAGCCACAGGTGCCGCCCACAATCTCCTCTCTTTGAGTGTGAGTAAGACCCGTGACTTTCTTCTAACCCACATAAAATGGCTAAGGTGATGGGATGTTACTTACTCTTTTTATTACTTTATGTTATATGCATATAAGACTCTATTTTAGCAGATTGGAGAGAGACTCTCCTCACTGGCTTGATGAACTCGGTAGCCATGGTGAGGAAGAAACTGAGCAGCCTCTAGGACCTAAGAGTGGCCTCAGGACAATATCTGGTCAAAACCCAAGCCCCTCGGTTATATAGCCACAAGGAAATGAATTCTGCCAACAACCTGAATGAGTTAGAAATGGATTCTTCCCCAGTCGAATCTCCAGATGAAAATGCAGCCCAGCTGACACCTGATTGTAGCCTTTTGAGGCCTTTGGCAGAGGATCAGCTAAGCTATATTTAAACTTCTGGCCCACAGAAATTGTGAGATAAGAGATGTGTGTACTTTTAAAACTGCTGAGTCTGTGGCAATTTGTTGTGGAGCATAGAAAACTAATATATGTACTTGTCAGGATTCTCCAGAAAGACAGAACCAACAGGACATACATAGACAGAGAGATACAAGAGGGGATTTGTTAGGGTAATTGGCTCACATGATTATGGAGGGAGTGAAGTCCTATAATATGTTGTCTGCAAGCTGGAGAACCAGGGAAGTTGATAGCTTGGCTCCATCCAAGTCCAAATGTCTCAGAACCAGGGAAACTGATGATGTAACTCTCAACCTGACACCTGAGAACCTGGTGGGAGGGGTGGAGGTGTGCTTATGCAAGTCCTGGAGTTCAATGGCTAGAGAACCCAGAGTTTTGATGTCCAAGGGCAAGAGAAGGTGTTCCAGACCCAGGAGAGAGAGGGAAAGGGAGAGAGAGAATTCTGATAATTCCCCTCTTCTCTGTCTTTTCATTCTATCTTGGCCTGAGTCAATTGGATGGTGGCTGCCCACAGTGGGTGAGGGCAGATATCCTTACTCAGTCTACTAATTCAAATGCCATTCTCTTTTGGAAACACGCTCATAGACACACCCAGCAATAATGCCCTACAAGTTATTTGGGTATCCCTTAATATAATCAAGTTGACACCTAAAAAAATTTTTTTTTTTTGTAGAGACAGAGTCACACTCTTATCACCCTCGGTAGAGAGCCGTGGCATCACACAGCTCACTCATAGCAACCTCCAACTCCCAGGCTTAGGCGATTCTCTTGCCTCAGCCTCCCAAGTGCTGGGACTACAGGTGCTCGCCACAATAACCAGCTATTTTTTTTTTGTAGAGACAGAGTCTCACTTTATCGCCCTCGGTAGAGTGCTGTGGCATCACAGCTCACTGCAACCTCCAGCTCTTGGGTTTAGGTGATTCTCTTGCCTCAGCCTCCCAAGTAGCTAGGACTACAGGTGCCCTCCGCAACACCTGGCTATTTTTTGTTGCAGTTTGGCAGGAGCTGGGTTTGAACCTGCCACCTTCCGTATATGGGGCCAGTGCCCTACTTACTGAGCCACAGGCGCCGCCCTACTCTATGCAAGTTTTTATCAACATTGGCTGCTTACTAGAATTACCTCAGGGAGCTTTAAAACTTTTTTTTTTTTTTTTGTAGAGACGGAGTGTCACTTTATCGCCCTCGGTAGAGTGCCGTGGCATCACACAGCTCACAGCAACCTCCAACTCCTGGGCTTAGGCGATTCTCTTGCCTCAGCCTCCCAAGTAGCTGGGACTACAGGCACCCGCTACAATGCCCAGATTTTTTTTTTTTTTTGTAGAGACAGAGTCTCACTTTATCGCCCTCGGTAGAGTGCCGTGGTGTCACAGCTCACAGCAACCTCCAGCTCTTGGGCTTAGGTGATTCTCTTGCCTCAGCCTCCCGAGTAGCTGGGAACACAGGTGCCCGCCACAATGCTCGGCTATTGCGGCTATTTTTTTGTTGCAGTTTGGCAGGGGCCGGGTTTGAACCAGTCACACTTGGCATATGGGACTTGCGCTCTACTCAACTGAGCCACAGCCGCCGCCCTTGACACCTAAAACTAACAACACATAAGCAAAATGTCAGGGTGGTGAGGTAAGAAGATGAATTCTACAGAGATTTGGAAAGGCTTCACGGAGGAGATGCCATTCATACTCACTCATGAAGAGGAGGATTTAAATAGGTAGAGATGGAAAGATACACTTCTGCCTCCTTCTTCTTGACCTCTTCATTGCCAAATCTTGGGCCTGAGAGGCCACTACAAAGACACAGATCCCAGCTAAGCCCCAAACAAGTTCACTGAAAGAGCCGCCTCCTCTATTCTCTCCCAACATGATCTGCAGAAACTTTTTTTTTTTTTTTTTTGAGATAGAGCCTCAAGCTTTCATCCTGGATAGAGTGCTGTGGCATCACAGCTCACAGCAACCTCCAATTCCTGGGCTCAAGCGAGTCTCTTGCCTCCGCCTCCCAAGTAGCTGGGACCACAGGCGCCTGCCACAACGCCCGGCCCTTTTTTTTTTTTTTTCTTTTTTTTGGTTGCAGCCGTCATTGTTGTTTGGCGGGCCCAGGCTGGATTCGAACCCACCAGCTCAGGTGTACGTGGCTGATGCCTTAGCCCGCTGAGCCACAGGCGCCGAGCCGATCTGGAGAAACTTAGTAAGAGTAAGCCAAGCAAGGAGATCCCTGCTTCCCAGCCCCAGGGACTCTGAATCAACCACTTTAGGTAGAGGTAAAAAAGTCCTATTTGGTTTCTCTCTTTTTGGAGGGAAGGGGACAGAGTCTCATTTGGTCACCCTGGGTAGAGTGTGGTGGCATCATAGATAGCTCATAACAACCTCAATCTCTTGAGCTCAAGCGATCCTCTTGCTTCAGCCTCTAAAGTAGATGGGATTACAGGCACCGGCCACAATGCCCAGCTGATTTTTCTATTCTTAGTAGAGATGGGGTCTCACTCTTGCTCAGGCTGATCTGGAACTCCTGAGCTCAAGGGACCCACCCACTTTGGCCTCCCAGAGGCTAGGATCACAGGTGTGAGCCATTGTGCCTGAACATATTTGGTTTATTTTTCAACAATAAGTATACTTTTTAGGAAGGAGACGTGGTGGCGGTTGGGAACCCATCTGCCTGGGCATGTTATAGTCCCGCCGCCTCCTCCTCCTACTGCTCCTCTCCTCCTTGGACAGAGGAGGTTGTGGCAGCAGCTGGAGAAAATGGCAGCAGAGGATGGAGGAAGGAGGTGGCAGGAGCAGAGTCTGGTCCCCGGTGGGCCGGTGTTACTGGTCCTCTGCAGCAAGCGCTCCTTCCGCTCAGCGATGACATCCCTTTTTGAGTCAACTGGCCCTGCGTGGAGTTCTCTCTGCCCACAACTGGAGTTTTGTTAAAGAGATTATGTCATCATGACAACTACAGATAAAGAAAAACATAACTGCATACCTTCCCTTTGTGACAAGTGGAGATGACGAAGAAGAAAAGGATTATAAAGGCCCTAATCCAAGAGAACTTGGAACCACTATTTAAACAAAGCAGTTGTTCATACAGAATCGAATCTTACTAGACTTATGAAATATGTCATGGAAAACAGGTTTGGCAGTACCACGAAGAAAAAGAAACTGGTCAAAAAATAAATATTCACGAGTATTACCTTGGGAATATGTTGGCTAAGAACCTTCTACTTGAAAAAGATCGAGAAGCAGAAGAACAGGAAAAATCAAATGAGATTCCCACTAAAAGTATCGAAGGCCAGATGATACCATACTATCCTGTTCGGGAATGGGGAATGATCACCTTGTAGTTTGAAACAGAACCAGCCCAGTTCAAGTACTGTAATGTACATATGTCATCCTGAATCTAAGCATGAAATTCTTTCAGTAGCTGAAATTACAACTTGTGAATATGAAGTTGTCATTTTGATTTAGTTGTCATCCTAAATATAGGTTCAGAGCATCGCCTGTGAATGACATATTTTGCCAGTCACTGCCAGGATCACCATTTAAGCCCCTCACCCTGAGGCAGTTGGAGCAGCAGGAAGAAATACTAAGGGTGCCTTTTAGGAGAAATAAAGAGGAAGATTTGCCCTCACCTAAAGAATAGAGATTTCCAGCAATCTACCAACCCATTGCCCTTGGCTCTGAGCCAATGCTCACAGTTGGAACAACCCACATATCAAAATTGACAGAGGACCAACTCATAAAAGAATTCCTGAGTGGGTCTTACTGCTTTCATGGGGGTGTTGGTTGGTGGAAATATGAATTCTGCTATGGCAAACATGAACATCAATACCATGAGGATAAAGATAGTGGGAAAACTTCTGTAGTTGTGGGGACATGGAACCAAGAAGAGAATATTGAATGGGCTAAGAAGAATACTGCTAGAGCCTGTCATCTTCAAGACGATGGTATCCAGACAGGATGGTGTCACATTTTCATGGAAATGGAGATATTTGTGATATGACTGACAAACCAAGACAGGTGACTGTAAAACTAAAGTGTAAAGAATCAGACTCTCCCTCATGCTGTTTCTGTATATGTGCTAGAGCCTCACTCCTGTCAGGATATTCTTAGGGCTGAATCTCCAGTGATCTGTAAAATCTTAGATACAGTAGATGAAAATGGACTTCTTTCTCTCCCCAACTAAAGGATACTAAAGTGGAGTAAGGAAAAGATGGGAAGTCATGATGATTTCTGTCTGATCGTGTGTCTTGTAGAGGTCTTAGCCATCTGACCTCACCTAAAGGATTGTATAAAAGGACTCTCAACCACTTTGTGAATATATATGTGTATATAAGAGGTTATTGATAAACTTTTTTTTTCTTTGAGACAGAGCCTCAAGCTGTTGCCCTTGGTAGAGTGCTGTGGCATCACAGCTCACAGCAACCTCCAACTCCTGGGCGCAAGCAATTCTCTTGCCTCAACCTCCCAAGTAGCTGGGACTACAGACCCCCTGCCACAACACCTAGCTATTTTCTGGTTGTAGTTATCATTGTTGTTTGGCAGACTCCGGCTGGATTCAAACCCACCAGCTCTGGTGTATGTGGCTGGCGCCTTACTCGCTTGAGCTACAGGTGCTGAGCCATGATAAACTTTTTTTTTTTTTTTTGTAGAGACAGAGTCTCACTTTATCGTCCTGGGTAGAGTGCCGTGGCGTCACACTGCTCACAGCAACCTCCAGCTCTTGGGCTTAAGCGATCCTCTTGCCTCAGCCTCCCGAGTAGCTGGGACTACAGGCGCCCGCCACAGCGCCCGGCTATTTTTTTGTTTTTTGCAGTTCCGCCGAGGCCGGGCTTGAACCTGCCACCTTCGGTATATGGGGCCGGTGCCTTACTCACTGAGCCACAGGAGCCGCCCTTCTTCCATTTATTAATGTCTTAGGCTATTTCTTTTCTTAGGGTTTCATAATTCTCTTTGTAGAGGTCCTTTACCTCTTTTATTAGTTATACTCCTTGGTATTTCAATTTCTTTGAAGCTATTGTGAAGGAAATTGTGTCCTCGGTCTGCTTCTCAAGTTGGCCGTTATTGGCATAGGCAAAGGCTAGTGACTTGTGGACATTGATTTTATACCCTGAGATGTTACTGTATTTCTTGATCGCCTCCAGGAGTCTGGTGGTTGAGTCTCTGGGGTTTTCTCAGTATAAGATCATATTATTGGCAAAGACCGAGAGTTTGACCTTGTCTGCTCCCATTTAGATGCCCTTAATATCTTTCTCTTGCCTGATTGCGTTGGCTAGAACTTCCAGAACTATGTTGAATAGCAGGACATCCTTGTCTGCTTCCAGTTCTCAGTGGAAAAGCTCTCCGTTTTACTCCATTCAGTTTGGTATTGGCTGTGGGTTTGTCGTAGATGGCTTCAATCAGTTTAAGAAATGTGCCACCTATGCCTACTTTATTAAGTGTTAAGAAAGGATGCTGAATTTTGTTAAATGCTTTTTCTGCATCTATTGAGAGGATCATATGGTCTTTGTTTTTGCTTCTATTGATATGGTGAGTTACATTTATGGATTTGCGTATGTTAAACCAGCCTTGCATCCCTGGGTGAAGCCTACTTGATCATGATGTATAATTTTTTTTAACACATAGCTAAGATTTTATTGAGTATTTTTGCATCAATATTCAGTAGTGAAATTGGGTCCTTTTTTAGTTGGGTCCTTTCCTCGTTTTGGTATCAGGGTGATGTTTGCTTCATAGAATGTGTTGGGGGAAGGTTCCTTCCTTCTCAATGTTCTGGAATAGGTTCTGCAGTATAGGTACAAGCTGATCTTTGAAGGTTTGATAGAATTCTGGTGGGAAGCCATGTGGTGGTCCAGGGTTTTTTTATTGATTCTTCGATTTCAGTGCTGGATATTGGTCAGGTCAAGAGATCTATTTCTTTCTGGTTACGTCTAGGGAGATGGTGTGATTTCAGGTATTGGTCCATTCTTCCACATTGTCGAATTTCTGGACATAAGAGTTTCTCATAGTAGTCAGAGAAAATCTCTCGTTTTTCTGTGATATCTGTTGTCATTTCCCCCTTTTTTGTTTCTGATTGAGGTTGTTAGAGATTCCACTTTTCTGTTTCTAGTTAATCTGGCCAAAGGTTTATCGATTTTGTTTACCTTTTCGAAGAACCAACTTTTTTGTTTTGTTAATTTTCTGAATGATTCTTTTGCTTTTGATTTCATTTATTTCTGATTTAATTTTGGTTATTTCCTTTGTTATGCTACCTTTTGGGATTGGATTGCTCTTCATTTTCCATTTCCTTGAGGTGATTCATTAGGTTATTGATGTGCTTCTTTCTGTTTTCTGGATGTAGGCATCTGCTGGGATAAATTGGATTAGTCTCAGGACTGCTTTTGCAGTATGCTGCAGGTTTGGGTAGCTTTGGCTTCATTGTTGTTATGTTTGAGGAATCTAACGAGTTTCTTCTTTATCTCCTCCTTGACCCAACTGTCATTCAGCACAAGGTTGCTTAGTTTCCATGCTTTTGTGTGGCATGACAATTTTTGTTGGAGTTGAGTTCCATCTTTATTGCCTTTTGGTCTGAAAAGATACATGGTATAATTTCAACTCTTTTAATTTTGTTGAGGTGTGATTTGTGTCCTAGGATGTGATCTATTTCGGAGTATGTTCCATGGACTGATGAGAAGAATTTATATTCCTTAGCTTTGGGATGGTGTGTTCTGTATTTATCTATTAAGCCCAATTGTTCTAGGGTTGCATTTAAGTTCCTCGTATCTTTATTTAGTTTCTGTTTAGAGGGCTGGTCCAGTTCTGTCAGAGGGGTGTTAAAGTCCTCGGCTATTACGGTGTTATAGGATATCACATTGTTCAGACTAATTAAAGTCTGTTTCATTACTCTGAGAGCACTTAAGTTGGGTGCATAAATATTTCGAATTGAAATGTCCTCTCGTTGTGTTGTTCCCTTCATCAGTATGAAGTGACCTGCTTCCACATTCTTGATAATGCTTGGTGCTTACTATCTTTCAAATATCCGTATTCTGGTGGGGGGTAAAACAGTAGGTATCACATCGTGGCTTCAATTTGTGTGTCCTTCATGAATAATGATGCTGAGCATATTTACTTATGCCTTTTCACTCACCATTTAGAAACCCTTCCTTGTGAAGAGAGGCTATTGAAGCATTTTGTCCAATTTAATTGGCTTGGCTTTGTATTACCGATTTCCAAAAAGTACTTGTTATAGTCAAGATTTGAGTTGTGCTTCCCAGTCTGTGCCTTGCCTTTTCACTCTCTTGGGGGTGATTTTTGATGAGCAGAAGTGTCTAACTTTGGTAAAAATCTATTCAGCTTTACTTTTTCATTTTATTGTTAAGGCCTTTATCTGTTACAGCAGAAATGCATTCTGCTACATTTTTTTTTCCCCTAAGAACTTTAGAGTTTAGTTTTGGCTTTCAAAACTATGGCATATCAAATTCATCTCCTGACCATAGTGAGCTTGGTGTTTATCAATGTCCTGGTCCCCAGGAATTTTGTCTATCTTATAAACACATTGGCAATAGTTACAGCTCTGCTCTTTGGCGGCTACAGGCCCTGTGCCTCCCCTATTCCACCCCCAATCCTCTCTCCCCCTGTCTCCTGTGTCATTTTCTCTCTTCCCCCCTGCGCAACTGAGTATCTCAGAGACACCTGATGCACGGAAGTAGATAGACTCTAGTCTAATCTGTGCAGGATGCAGGTTCTGTGCTGGAAATCTACTTCAGGCCTGGCATGACTTTGGTTAAGTATCTTAAACTTTATGTGCCTCAACATTTTTACCTGCAAGATTGGATAACTATAAGAACTCTACTTGAAGTTACTGTTGTCAGATGTGCCTAGATTTAGTGACTACTCAATCAGTAATGTTATAATCAGTAGAATCATCAAAATCATTGTCATTACCTGCTACCCTACTTGTGAACAATCACTCTCCATGTGGTTTTGATTTGTAGAGCTTCAGGCAGATGAAGTCATAGTATGCATACTCTTTTCTGCATGCTTCTTTCTCTTTGCATGACCTCACTGGTTTTGTCCAGTGTTGAGTATAGCATATGTTCATTCCTCTTTCCTTGCAGAGTAGTATTCCATTGTAGGGATACAGCATGGTTTGTTTACCATTCACCTGATAACGGACACCTGGGCTGCTTCCAGCATCAGCTATTGTGTAAATAAAGCTGCCTTGAATACTCTTTCCAGAAGAGATTTTGTAGACATCTGTTTTCATGGTTCTTGAGGAAAACCTAGGAAAACCATGGTTCTTTGCTTGGTACCAAAGAGAGGCACATGCATAACTTCATAAAAACCGCCAAAACCTTTTCCAAAGTAGTTGTACCATTTTACTTCCCACCAAATGTGTGAGAGTTGTGGTTGTTCCCCATCTTCATCAAGATTGGGTGTTCCCTCTCCTTATAATTTTAGCCATGCTACCGGGAGGATGTGGTTCGAATCTCCATTTCCCCGATAGCTAATAGTATTGAGCACTCTTTGTTTGCTTGTTTGAGGCAGAGTCTCGCTATGTCACCCTTGGTAGAGTGCCGTGGAGTCACAGCTCACAGCAACCTCAACCTTAACTCTTGGGCTTACACTGTTCTCTTGCCTCAGCCTCCCGAGTAGCTGTGATTATAGGTGCCCAACACAATGCCTGGCTGTTTTTGGTTGCAGTTGTCGATGTTATTTTAGCAGGCCCAGTATTGAGCGCTCTTTATGTGCTTTGTTGGCCATGTGTCTATCTCCTTTTCTAGGGTATCTCTTCAAGTCTCTGTAATACCATCAAACTGATGGTAGTGGTAATACAGTCAAACCTCACAAATTCTACGCTCTTGGGTTGTTCGCTTTGTTTTTCATTGCTAAGTTGGAGGAGCCTACTATACATCATTAATTATAGGGCTTTGGCATCACTTCTTCTTTTTTTTTTTTTTTTGAGACAGAGTCTCACTTTGTCTCCCTCGGTAGAGGGCCCTGGCATCACAGCTCACAGCAACCTCCAACTCTTGGGTTTAAGTGATTCTCTTGCCTCGGCCTCCCGAGTAGCTGGGACTACAGGCGTCTGCCACAACGCCCGGCTATTTTTGTTGCAGTTGCCACTGCTGATCATGTATGTTTTGTGAAAATTTCCTCCCTATCTATCTATGGCTTACTTTTCCACTTTTCTAAGTGGTATCTTTTTTTTTTTTTATTGTTTGAGATTCATTGAGGGTACCAAGAATTAGGTTACACTGATTGCATTTGTTAGGTAACGTCCCCCTTATAATTGTGTCCTACCGCCAAGAGGTGTGCCATACACCGTGACCCCCCCATCCCTATCCCTCCTCTCCTCTCCCTGCTCCCTTATTCCCCTATCCCCTCCTTGTATTAGATCATTTATTGCCTTCATATTAGAATTGAGTACATTGGATTCTTGCTTCTCCATTCTTGTGATGCTTTACTAAGAAGAATGTATTCCAACTTAATCCAGGTTGATACAAAAGATGTAAAGTCTCCATCGTTTTTAATGGCTGAATAGTATTCCATGGTATGCATACACCACAGCTTGTTATTCCATTCCTGGGTTAGTGGGCATTTAGGCTGTTTCCACATTAGGCGATTGTACATTGAGCTGCGGTAAACAGTCTAGTGCAGATGTCCTTATGATAAGAGGATTTTTTTTTTCCCCTTTTGGGTAGATGGCTAGTAATGGGATTGCAGGATCACATGGGAGGTCTAATTTGAGTTCTTTGAGGATTCTTCATACTGCCTTCCAAAAAAGGTTGTATTAGTTTGCAGTATACTGCATCAGCAGTATAAAAGCATTCCCTTCTCTCCACATCTGCACCAGCCTCTGCAGCTTTGAGACTTTGTGATGTGATGTGGGCTATTCTCACTGGGGATAGGTGATATGTCAGGGCAGTTTTGATTTCCATTTCTCTGATAATTAGGGTTGATGAGCATTTTTTCATATGTTCGTTAGCCATTCGTCTGACTTCCTTAGAGAAAGTTCCATTAATGTCTCTTGCCCAATAATCTATGGGTTTGTTGGCTCTTTTTTGTTGTTGATGATTAATTTGAGTTCTATATAGATCCTGGTTCCCAAGCCTTTGTCAAACTCATAATGTGCAAATATCTTTTCCCATTCTGAAGGTTATCTGTTTGCTCTGGTTGTTGTCTCTTTAGCTGTACAGAAGCTTTTCAGTTAATTAAGTCCCATTTCTTTCTTTCTGTTGTTGCAATTGCAACGGACGTTTTCTTCGTAAAATCTTTCCCCAGGCCGAGATATCTTCAAGTGTATTCCTCACACTTTCTTTGAGGATTTTTCTTGTTTTGTGCCTTAGATTTTTAAATCTTTTCTCCATCTTGAATCAATTTTTGTAAGTGGTGAAAGGTGCAGGTCCAGTTTCAGTCTTTTACATGTGGTTATCCGGTTCTCCAAGCACCAGGTATTAAATAGGGATTCTTTTCCCCAGAGTACGTTCTTGTCTGGTTTATCAAAGATCAGGTGGCTGTAAGATGTTAGTTTCATCCCATGGTTTTCTATTGGGTCCCAAATGCTATGTCTCCATTTTTGTGCCAATACCATGCTGTTTTGATCACTATGGCCTTGTAGTATAGCTGAAAGTCTGGTAGGGTGATGCCCCTGGCTTTGTTTCTATTACTGAGAATTGCCTTGGCTATACTCAATATATATATATATTTTTTTTTCTGGTTTCATACAAAATGAAGAGTTATTTTTTCCAAATCTTTAAAGTACGATGTTGGTATTTTAATGGGGATTGCATTGAATCTGTAGAGCACTTTGGGAAGTGTAGACATTTTAACAATGTTGACTTTTCCCAGCCATGAGCATGGTATGTTCTTCCATTTGTTAATATCTTCTGCTATTTCTTTTCTTAGGGTTTAGTAAATTTTCTTTGTAGTGGTCCTTCCCCTCTTTTGTTAAGTATATTCCTAGGTATTTCATTTGTTTTGAAGCTACTGTGAAGGGAATCATGTCCTTGATTAGCTTCTCAACTTGGCCATTATTGGCATATACAAAGGCTACTGATTTCTGGAGAATTGATTTTATACCCTGAGATATTAAAGTATTTCTTTATCACTTCCGGGAATCTTGTGGTTGAGTCTTTGGGGTTCTCTAAGTATAAGATCATATCATCTCAGCAAAGAGCTAGAGTCTGAGTGGCATCTTCTGATGAGAAGAGATGGTTAATGTTGATGAAGTCTAGCTCATCGTGTCTAAGAAATATATATATCCCCCCCCCCCCAGGTCCTGTTCAGTAACTCTATGCCTGCCACCAAGTCACAAAGCATCCTCAAAGTGCTTTCTACACTTCACTTTTAAATTTTGGTCTCAGATGCACCTCACATTACTTTGGTGTGTAGTGTGAGGTAGAAATGATGATGTTGGTTTCCCCTATCCCCCACCCCTGTCCACCATGAATGGAAGACATTTTCTGTCCTTCATTGAACTTTTTCGATTGACAATCTATTGACCTATTGAGTGTGGGTGAATTTCAAATCTCCCAACTCAATCTACTTGTGCCTCCTGATGCCACTTGCACCCTGCCGTGTCTATAACAGCTTATAGTAAGTCCTAAAGTCAGGGTAGTACAAATCCTCTGGTTTTTCATCTTTTTTCACACAGCCCAATACATTTCGAAATAGACAATAACTCACATAACCACCACACACATCAAGATAATGCTGTCACTTCAACCCTGTCATCCCAGCGTGACACATGCCCTCACTCACATATGTTGGTTGCCCCCTTGTGGCCAAAAATCTTGTATCGTGCCCTCTGTGGGAGAATGAATCTCCAGGTGTCTGGAGGGTGAATGAACATGCAAAATATCTGCAACACTCAGTATGAGTCTGGATTTTCAAAAAGTAACAGCTCACATTTCAGGCCTTTAATCTTAGGAGATGTTTCCTCCTAAGGAAACATGAAAAAGTACAAAGCTTTGGGTTATTTACAATTTCTTCTTCTTTCTAGGAAAGTTGCTATGGACTGGTGGTCTGTGAAATCCAACCTCCAGGCTGGGCACATTGGCTCATATTGAGGTCGAGTCCCGAAGGTCACTTTTATGCTAAGGAGTTGGAAAAAACAGCCTGGATAACATGGCAAGACCCTGTCTCTAAAAGAATTTTTTTTTTTTTTTAAATCAGCCAATTGTGGTGGCACATACTTGTAGTCCCAGCTACTTGGGAGGTTGAGGCAGGAAGATCCCTTCGGCCTGGGAGTTTGAGGTTGCAATGAGCTATGTGATGCCACTGCACTCCAGCCTAGATGATAGAGTGAGACCCTGTCTTGAATAGAAAAGAAAGGAAAGGTGGTGGGAAGTAAAATAATGGAAAGAAAAGAAGAGAAGAGAAAAAGATGTCCTAACCCCCAACTTGATAGTAATAAGAGCTGGCTGGCTGGGCCTGGTAGTGAATGCCTGTAATCCTAGCTCTCTGAGAGACCAAAGCTGAAGGATCGTTTGAGGTCAGGATTTCCAGACCAGCCTGAGCAACACGGAGAGACCGTCTCTACTAAAACTAGAACAAACATTAGCTGGTCATGGTAGTGGCACATGCTCTAGTCCTAGCTACTCGGGAGGCTGAGGCAGGAGGATCGCTTGAGTTGAGGCGTCTGAGGTTGCTGTGAGCTAGTCTGAGCCCACGGGACTCTCTAACCCAGGTGACACGGCAAGACTCTATCTCAAAAATACATACATACATACATACGTAAGTATTAAGAGGTGGGGCATTTGGGAGGTAATTAGGTCAGGAGGGTGGCTCCTCCAGGATGGGATTAGATGCCCTTATCAAAGAGACCCAGAGAGCTCTCCTACCCTTTCTGCCTCCTGAGGATGCAGTAAGAAGATGGCAGTTTATAAGTGGAAAGTCCTCTTCATAAGTCCAGAATCAGGCTGGCACCTTGATCTTTGATTTCCAGGCTCCAGAACTCTGAGAAATTCCTGTTGCGAACAAGCCACCCAGTCTGGGCTGTCTTTTTACAGCCGCCCAAACTAAGACAGCGATCCCAGGGGAGGAGTCCCAGGGCAGGCCTCTAATGTATAGTGTGAGGTAGAAATGACGATGTTGGTTTCCCCTACACCCCACCCCACCCCCACCACGACCTTCCACCATGAGCTCATCCTTGGGTGGGATGTTGCAGATTGGAAACTGAGAAAGAGCTGACTTTTTGTGCGTGTGAAAGAGAGGCAGAGAGGCAGAGAGTCAGCGATACGCCGTGCAGAAGATAAGCTGGGACCAGAAAATTGATTTTACGGTCTGGCACTGGATGTCTGATTTTGGAGAAAGAGAGGACATTGGTGGGCATATCCTGAGGAAAGGAACGTCAGTGGAAACAGCAGTTATTTGAAAGCCATCTTATGACACTTTTCTCTTGGTTATATATAATTCTTCTTTCTCATCTTTGTAAACTTGGCACAGGTGAGGTGGATGCATTTGGAAAATAAGTTTTCTTGAAATGCACATTTATCATACTTCAAGTATTCATCCATGAAGCTGCTGGGTTTCTGCTTGGTTCCACCAACTGTGCACTGAAAGTCAAACAGGCTTGGACTTGAGGACTCTTGCTGGAAAAATCCAATTAAAATTAAGGCTAGGTAGGTGGAGGGAAAGGGAGCAATGTGGCCGGCTCCACAGCAGTAGCTGTACCGGCTTTTGTATGTGCTACCAGATCCTTTCTTCTAATCAAAGCAGTTAGAAAATCAAAAAGTATTCAGTTACCATCCTTGCAATCCGCAAATATCCTGGGTAGGGAAGTTCCAGTACTACCAACTGGGAAGGTCAGGGATTGCCTTCTCGCTGGTATCCAGACCCACTGTCCTCTGCTTTGTCTACTCTGGAGACGGGGACTCCACTCACCTTCAGCAGCCCCGGGAGGATCGGTTCCAGAGGAGGACCACCTGCTGGTGACTTCAGATCCTGAAACCTCATAGGATTTCCCTTCTCACTCCTTTGCTCTCTCTTCCCCTACCCAACAGGACGAGATCTGCCGCCTTACTGTGCCATCAGGAGCCCTTCGGGATTCCTAGTGGAAAGGACTGAAGAGGGCAGCTGGTTCCCCGATGTGTCCCTCCGGGCCTGGGCGTCTCCGGGGCTCAGACTCACCCAGGAGTTAACTTCCGGCCGGCGGGACGAGGAGGCGCCGGCAAGGGTGCGCCTACTGGGTGGAGGCCGGGCGCCGGGGGTCAGTAACCGCAATCAAACTGCACGCTTCCCCGCGCAGCTGTGCCCCTGTCCCTCGGGGATGCCCGGGGATGCGAAAGACCTGGCCCTAACGCTTCTCTGCAGACTAAACCGAAAGTCCAGAAGTTCCAGAAGCCTCGCTGAGCGAACCCAGCCCTTTGCCTGTCTGGCTCTGGTGAACAAGGCTCAAAAGTGGCTGCCTTGGAGGACGCAACCAAAGAAAAGACCTAAAGGCAGAAAACCGCAAGATCTCCAGATCGAAAGTCTCAAATCCCAACGTCCAACCTAGCGGAGAAGATAGGGTGTGGGGAAGGGGGTTTCCGAGTTGGATGGATCTCCGCCCTCGGGCCTTTATCCGGACGAGCTCCTAGGGCAGGCCTGTGCACAGCAAAGGTCCTCAGGAGGGGCCGATTTTGCCCTCGCACCTCCCTGCCTCTCCCGTCCCCTCTGGGACACTAGGCAAGGTCTGGAAACATTTTCTTGGTCAAGAAGAGGGGTGAAGAGGGGAGGGGAGGGGAGGGAGGAGGAGGGAAGGAGGGACTGTCTCCTGGCATCTAGGCAGCAGCATCCTCTCGTCCACGGGAGCAGCCCTCCCCGCACGAGTTATCCCATTCAAAATATCAGTACTGTGGAGGTTGAGAAACCCCGGTGTGGGTCAATGTGCA
>CAUYON010071005.1:0-52852 GCA_963573935.1 Arctocebus calabarensis | reverse complement strand
TTTTTTTTTTTTTTTTGCACCTCCCCCTTCCCTGTTTTTGGTGTTCTTCAGCCAAAACTGTAAAATATGTTTGAGTTGTATACTGAATAGTTTCACCAGTTTCAAATGACTGTTTAAATATTGCTGAAGTTTCATGGCAGTTTATTTTTACCTTTATTAGAAGTTTTAGGAATTTTTGACCTCAGTCCTTTTCATGTCACAATGGGACAGCTTTTCTAAATGAATACATTGAAAGAATACAGAATTTTTTACCTTTATGCATTTTGAGATAAAATTATATCCACACAAACATACGGATTGTATAAACTAAAGCACTAAATAGATTTAATCTTAAAGGCTTTGGGAGGCTTACACACTCACTATCAAGTATTTACATTACCCTTTTGAAGCTTAATCTTCTTTACTGTGTTGTCTTCAAGTTGTTGAGTTTATTATTTCTCAGTTTGGATGAACGGACAATGATGTGACCTAGATTAGAAGGTACGCCTTTGCTCCTCCAGAAGCCTACATGTCCCTCACACTTCCATGTCATGGGGCTCAAGCAAAGAGCACACTTGATGTGGACTCTTCCTGTGTGGCCACTACCCCCACCCTGGGCACCCGGCTCCTGCCCCTCTGCAGACCTTTATGCTTTCCCTGCCTTTCACAGCTACAGGCGAAACTAATTTCCCCTCTCCACGGGGGTCTTCAGATATTTGGAAAAGGTATCCCCAAGGCTTTTTCTCAAAGAAAATCACCTCAGTTTCTAGAAGTATCTCTCCCAAGACACAAGTCAGGTGACATTGATGACAGGAGACAGAACTAGCATCAAGTAATCAAGTTCTGAGACAGAGCAGCTCTCACGCCTCCGAATGATTCAAAATCTATATGGAAATCAACTTTTCTGAGCACTTTTAAATATTGAGAAAGCAAACAGGGAGAGAATAAAGACAGCAATAAAAACTGTCATCTTTCAAGTCATCAAGTCTACCAGTTCCTAAACTCTATCTTACTTTTAAGATAGAAAAAGGAAAAAAATCTCAGTTCCTCTTGCTCCTAATTTTACCTGCAACATGTTCATACAAATTTATGGTTCTAAGAATTTCTGCAAACCTGAGCAGGAAAAAAAGCTAGGGGAAAACCAAGTTAAAGAATAATCACAATGGACATGTAAGTAACACACATAACATATACCTTATAAACACTGTTGAGGCATAAATATTAATATCGTATGGGTACAAATGATTGCGGAGATTGAGTTATTTCAGAGGACTGAAAGAATAATTAGAAGCCAGGTGACATCCAGCCAGTGGCACACACTGATCGCTAGGAGGCGCTCAAGGCCTTCTCCGAGCTTCGCCCAAGTTCACGGGGAAGCTCAGCGAGTTGATGGGAATACCCATTGAGTTCTTCTACAACGTGGTAGTTTTCTCTGGTAACGAATGTCACGGTTCTAATTAAACAATTACCAGCATAATTATCTGTTTATTGTTCTCTCCCTTCCTCGAGCATACTTACCCTCACAGAAGAGGAGGATTTTGCTCATCATTTTCAGCCATGAGACTCCACCCTACTGTGACTAACATAGGGTCCGTATTCATTGAGTGAATGGGGAGTCCAGTAAACAGATAAATAGAAGGATCCAAAGAGATCAGAGCTTTTCAATATGTTCTTTGCCACGAGATGGGCGCATCCGGAGGCCTGCGACACTGGGAGCTGAGGACGTCTAACACAGGCAGTTTCAGGGATTTGAGTAAAAACTTTCTTTCAACCTTTCTTTGGCACACTTTTTATGGGATTTCCTTCCTCATCACTGGAATGTAGGATGGAGAAAACTGTCATTTGAATGGAAGTTCAAAGATACAGGTGAAACTTACTAAATGCAGAATATAAATATCTTCATGTAGTGATTAAGAAAATGCCATGAAGGCTATGTTTTAACAGTACGACCAAAATATTTCAGATTGCATTTTCCTCCTTTAAACTTACATTCATTCTGAATTGATCATCTATAAGATGTGAGGTATTAGACCAACTTTGTTATTTTTTTCCTAGATGGCTATTCTCTTGTCCCAACTCATTGTTGTATAATTCATTCCCCTATTGATTTGAGATACTTTCTATATTATACATTAAATTTTTACATGTATCTAGTTATGCTATTTTACTTCCTATTCTGTTCTTCCTATTATCCTATTTTAGTTTTAAAAAATGATGCTTTGTGGTTTACTTTAATATCAGGTAATTAGTTCTCCATTGAGGAGTTTTTCTTAATTGGAATTTTCTGGGACACAGGTTCCACCCACTATCGGATATACTGGAAATTTCCAAAGACTTGATACCACATAAATTCTGAATAGTAGCATATTAGAGCTTTTTAGCTCTCCATCTAAAGATTTTTGAGTTTTTATTTTTGACAATCTTATGAGAATAACATTATTTCTTATTGTGTTTTTAATTTATAGTTTAGAGATAACTAATGAGATTGAGTAACGTATATATATTTTTAACTTTTGAGCTTCCTTTTCCATAAATGTCTGTTCATGCATGCTATATCTCACTTTGTCACCCTTGGTGGAGTGCTGTTGTGTCACAGCTCACAGCAACCTCAAACTCTTGGGTTTAAGAGATTCTCTTGCCTCAGCTTCCCAAGAAGCTGGGACTACAAGAGCCTGCCATATAGCTGGGCTATCTTTTTTAGAGACGAAGTCTCTCCCTGGCTCAGGCTGGTCTCAAATCTGTGAGCTCAGGCAATCCACCTGTTATGGGCTCCCAAGTGCTGGGATTACAGGTGTGAGCTGCAGCATCCAGCCTGCTGTACAATTTTTCTATCCATATTTTTCCCCAGGTAGAATTTTTCTTTACTTTTACTGGGGACCAAGGAGTTACCAACCTATAACTAGATTTAGAGTGAAATGGTGGTATAAATCCAAATCACAAACCCATTTGAAATTAGGTCTATTGTTAACCAAATATTCAGAAAAACTATTTTTTTTTATTTTTCATCAGCTAAGACAATGATGAGTACCATAAAGAAACTATCCCTCTGCTTTTAGCTTGATACTTGAGGATTTCATATATTTGCTTTTGTTTTTGCTATCATGAAAATTTCTCTTAATTTTTATAAACTCAAAAGAGCTAACTTTTTTTTTTTTTAACTGAGTCTCACTCTGGGCATGAGTGCAATGGCATTATCATAGCTCATTGCAACCTCACACTCCTGGGTTCAAGCAATCCTCCTGTCTCAGCCTCCCTAGTTGCTGGGACTGTAGGTGCTCACCACCTAGCTTGGCTTATTTTTTAATATTTTGTAGAGACAGGGTCTTACTGTTGCCAAGACTGGTCTAAATCCCCTGGCCTCAAGTAATCTTTTTACTTTGGCCTCTCAACGTGTTTGGCTTATAGGCGTGAACCACCATGCCCATTGAAAAGAGTTGATTTAAAAGTATATTTATAGTAATTTATCTAGGATCCAGATGTTTGTAACAGAAAGCTTGTCAGAATAGGTATTCCCTCATAGTGCTCTCAGTGTTACAATATTAATCCACTTTTGCTTTGTCCTTTTGCCTGACAGACACTGTACTCAGTTTTAGAGCTGAATATGCTTTTTAAAAATAAGCTTTTAGGAATGCTTACATCACACTGGTTAGTATATACCTCATCTCATTTACTTAGTTATTGTGCAATATGAAATCAGCACATTGTATCCCATAAATGCATTAGTGTATACATGAACTATGTTTATGATTTAATAAAAAATAAGCTTTTAACCTTTAATGCTTTTTACATAAACAGTGTAATTAAAATAGAAAGTTCTTTACCCACGCCCTCCCATGTCGACATCTTACATGACTGCTACATTTGTAAAAGTAAGATACCAACATTGGTACATTAGTTTTAGCTCAGCTCCAGTCTGCACTTAGATTTTGTTAGCATACTTTTTCGACTTTGACACATGGTGTTTTATGTCCCCTCAGGTCTGTGACAGTTTTTCAAACTTGTGTTTTCTGATGTTGAAACTTTTGATGAGTTGTCATTCAAGATTTTGTAGGATATTCCTCATTTAATACAATGTTTTCCCCCTTAGACGAGGACTATCATTTTCGTAAAGAATACTACAGAGGCAAAGTGTCCTTCTCATCAGAGTGTATCAAGGAATACCTGCTAACACATGTCTTTACCACTGGCAATATTTACCCTGAACTCCTGGCCAGGGAAGAGCTTGCCGGTGTTTTCCATTATAAAGTTACAATATTGAATAACTACGTTTTAATATTTAAATTCTTCAGATGATGCTTTTTTATGGAAGCAGTCTTGTTTCTTATTTTTTCTGAGGATATGAATTAACATCTTCAAAGTACTATTATGTGTGTTTTAAAATTTTAGTTTTAATTATCATGGTTACATAATAGCTGTGTGTCTTTGTGCTTACCTTTGCTGTCATCTCTACCTTTGGAGAAGAAGGGTACATCTCTCTTTTGGCTTTGATTTCCTCAATTGCTTTCTCATTCTTTTCTTTGGGCTCTTATGTTTACTTTTAATTCTTAGGCTGGTTACTTCTTCTTCTATTACTGTTACTGGCTTATTGTGGGGAGGGGCAGCGTGGGATCTGCAGGGAGAACCCTTTTCTTCTTGTATCTTTTCGGTCACTATCCTGCCTCTCTGAACTAACTACTTGAAATCGTACTTGTCTCCTGTGCTCTGGCCAAGGTAAGGGGAATGGTGGCATGACACTGCACCTGCTGCTCAGCCCAGGCCACCCTTCTCTGCATCTGAAATCCTTGCTGTTTGCAGCAGTTTTGAACTGCTCCCATCTCAAACAAAATGACACAGAAACCCAAAACCTTCTCATGTGTCTTGTTTTCATATTTCTTCAGTATAATTAAGTGTTTTTCTGAAATAAATGTTAATTTTACCATTCAGTTTACTTGCTGTATAACAACATAAATAGGAAAGAAGAAAGAGAATGAGAATGCATGTACCCGTATACACTCATACACATGCACCCATGTACACTCATACACATGCACCCATGTACACTCATACACATGCACCCGTATACACTCATACACATGCACCCTTATACACTCATACTCCTGCATCCGTATACACTCATACACATGCACGTGTGTACACTCATACTCCTGCAACCATGTACACTCATACACATGCACCCATATACATTCATACACATGCACCCACGTGCACTCACACACATGCACCCATATATACTCATATACATGCACCCATGTACACTCATACTCCTCCTGCACCCATGTATACTCATACACATGCACCTGTGTACACTCATACACATGCACACGTGTACACTCATACACTTGCGCCCACGTACACTTGTACACATGCAGCCATGTACACTCATACACATGCACCCATGTACTCATATACATGCATTCATATACACTCATACACTTGCACCCATATACACTCATACACTTGCACCCATGTACACTCATACACATGCACCCGTGTATACTCATATACATGCACCTATGTACTCATGCACCCGTGTACACTAGTACACATGCACCCATGCACACTCATACACATGCACCCGTGTTCACTCATACACTTGCACCCGTGTATACTCGTACTCATGCACCTGTGTACACTTGTACACATGCATCCATATACACTCATACACATGCACCCGTGTACACTCGTACACATGTACCCGTGTACACTTATACTCATGCACCTGTGTATACTTGTACACATGCACCCATATACACTCATACACATGCACCCGGGTATACTCGTACACATGCACCCATATACACTCATATACATGCATCTGTTGATAACTCTGGGAGGCTACACTGCTATTCCAAACCAAATATGCCAATTTTTTTTCTGACAGTTTTTTAAAAAACTGAACCCATCAGGAAAATGTGAGTAAAGTGATAAAATAAACCTTTTATTTTTGGTCTCACTAAACCAAGAGCTCTCCCTATTGAAAAGTCCATTATTTGTATATTTACATATATGCTTTAAAAAAATAAAGTTAAAATAATTATAATCCTCAAATCTCCTTTTCTTGGGATTCTCATTTAGTTTAAATCTTTTAAATTAAATTCACACAGTTAGGATAAATTAATATGAAATTGTATTTCCATGTTAACAAATTAATAATCTGATACTTAGGTCAATTTCTTGAGACTTTCAGTTGGAATGTGATTTTATATAATTTTAGTAGAGAAATTGATTTAATATTTAAGTTAAGTGAAAAAGTTAGTTTAAATTCCGGAAAATCAACAAGATTAACCAATGTAGATAACTTGTTCTTAAAAGATTAATATAATTTAAAAATTGTATACTAAAGTTATATTTTAAAAATTATAATTAAATCTATATATTTAGAGGTATCTATATTTACTTACATGTATAGCATTTGTTTTGCTCACAAGGAAATATTGGTACATAAATCTCATGTTTATAAAAATTTTCATATTTTCAAAGTTCAAAGAAGTTATAAAAGTATATCTTATTTATTTTAAAGAAAGCAATGCAAGCAAATTACCTTGCAATCAAAAGAAAAATCATGTATAATGATCCTAATATAATCAAATAAAAGAGAAAATTCCCAAGGTTACAGTTAAATTGGTTTTAGAAATATGAGTTATTTGCTGTCTACGCAAATGCAACATACAGGGAATAGCGAAGTCTTGACTTTATTTTATAAGTCAAGAATTACAGAGATGAGATGCCCATAAGAAAACTATTGTAGCTTTAAATAATTTACATAAACTCTGTGAATAAACATCTTCTGCTGCTTTCAGCTCTACTTAACTTTCATTAAAGAGTAAAGTGTGGGGCAGCGCCTGTGGCTCAGCGAGTAGGGTGCTGACCCCATATACCGAGGGCTGCAGGTTCAAACCCGGCCCCGGCCAAACTGCATCAAAAATTAGCCGGGCACTGTGGCGGGCGCCTACTTGGGAGGCTGAGGCAAGAGAATCGCTTGAGCCCAAGAGCTGGAGGTTGCTGTGAGCTGTGACTCCACAGCACTCTACTGAGGGCGATAAAGTGAGACTCTGTCTCCACAAAAAAAAAAAAAAAAAAAAAAAAGAGTAAAGTGTGGCAGCTCCGTGTGTAAAAATGGAGTATGGGAGGGACATGTTTGTTTCATCTTTGTATCACGATTACTGTCCCTGGTTCATAGTGGTCACTTGCTCATTAAATATGCGTAGTGAATTAGTGAATAAGCTGGGAAGGAATTTCAAGAACTTGTGACAATTAGATTAGAGTTACCTATTATTATTTTTTTTGCATTATTTTTTTTTTTGGCTGGGGTTGGGTTTGAACCCACCAACTCTGGTATATAGGGCCAGCACCCTACTCCTTTGAGCTACAGGTGCCACCCTGAGTTACGTATTAAAGAGAAACAGGCTTAGAAGTATATACTTGGCCTCATCCTTGGAGGGAAATATATTTTTTAAATGCTTGAAGATGTTTCTTTTTAATAAAAGAAAACCTCGAGTAAAATTTGTATAACTTTTCTAACACATGATTTATTATTACTATGATTATTAACGAGTAAAGTCAATAAAATAAGGTTTATAACTTTAAATTTGATAAAAATCTTAAAAGTTAGGAAATCTACTTGTTCTGTTATTAAAATTTAGATCTCTGCTATGACAAATAAATATACCCTGTATTTAAAATTTTAGCTAACTTTCTCCTCACCCAATGGTGCAACTGTTCTTTATCGTAATTTTACTAGGTTGAGTAATAAATTCAGTTATGTGTATCTTTCCACTTCCTAAGGCTCTGTCCTTTCTTTTACAGTTTCTTATCAAGGCCAGCAGACATCCTACATCTGTCTTTAAATCCCTAACAGAGTTTTGAAGTTTAGGAGGAGCTACATATGGGGTTATCTCTCTTTGCTTCTTGTAGCCTGAAGTCAAGTAATTTGAGTGTAAGACACACAAAAACAAATAATATATTGTCTCATGCCTTTGGTTCGTCTTCCTTTTCTAAATAAGAGCCACATTGTATAGTGTGTCTATGGAATTTTACAGTTTCCTACTGCAAAAGAAATGCTGAGCAGATCGTCGCTATTCTTCAGACATTCTGGACTCTTAAGATAAATCTGGCACGTGTATCTGGAGGATGCTACAGTTTGGCGTGAGTGAGGTGATTCGACAAAGTACTTTGTAAAATTCAAAGTGTTTTGTTAATATTTGACATAGGTCATTCTATCTGCCACTGAATTAAGGGTGAGAAGCTGAGGGGAAGGCAGCTTGAGCCAAAGCACTTTTATGGGTTCCTGTTTTGTTTGGGATTATTCAGTGCTGGGTGATGCCTTGCACGTTTTAAATCAGTCTACCTAGTTGAGTAATTTAATCTTAGAAATCATTCAGGAAAAAAAAGCAAAGAAGCACAATTGATCTTCTTTACAAATGACTTCTTTCCCCTTTTATCTTTCTTTTGTTTTCTGTGGAATTGTGTTATTATGAAGAGCAATTATTTCTTTGTATTAGTACAAGCATCTCTAAGACATGAATAAATATCCTGAGTAGTCTTAGGAAAGGTAAAAACACTGAATTGAGGGAAGAGTCTCACCTACTTCTTCCCTCAGCCATGGTAGCGTTGGAACACCCTCTCTGCTTCCATCGCAGAGTTCTCAGCGCAACTGTACATATTATGAGATGCAAATTTCTCTGAAAATGTTAGTAAATGGTGTAAATAGTATTTCCTGAGCAAGGTGAGGGCTGTCTCTGTTCACAAGGATCTACTAGTAAGGCACAAATAACTTGGCAGGTTGTTTGAGGAAGAGTGTGATAAACTCAACTAAGAAGAATGAAGTCACTTATCAAATTCCATAAAAGCTCCCAGCAGGAATGCAAGGCTGAAACTCATGCCTGACTTAGGGGAAACCTGTAGGAAAGAACTAATTTAAAAAAGATCTTAAGAAAGAGCACCCTGTTTCCTAAGGTGCAAAGTGAGCTGGTTTAGATTTTTCTTTTTCTTCCCTTTTCTTCACAGCCCACCCGCAGCCCATTGTAGGTTGTATGTAGAAACTTACACCTCTATACTTTCTTTAAAATAGGAAGAATTATCCCAGTTATATCTCTTGATTTGTAGAAAATTCTGATGCTTCATTTACGTGGTATCCTACTGCACCAAATCATTTCAGGTAATTTCTATTATTTATTTTGATGCACTCTTTATGCAGGTGTTAGATTCAGAGGGTGACAAACAAATGGTGTGTGTGTGTTTGTGTGGTCTTCTATTATGGCATACCGAACAATAACAGATTCCTAACTGAAGTGTAGTCTTTCTTCAATTACTATTATTTTTAATTTCTTCGGTCTATTTTCTTAATGTATTTAAATACCTTTCTCTTAACTGAAAATATTTCTTTTTTTATTTCTTTTCTTTCTTTCTTTCTTTTTCTTTTGTGAGAAAGAATCTGACTCTGTTTTCCAGGCAACAATGCCATGGCATCAGCCTTGTTCACGGCAACCTCAATCTCCTGGTCTCAAGTGATCCTCCTGAGTCGGTGGGGTGACAAGGCCTCTATGATGCCTGGCTAATTTGGGGGGGCGGGAGGAGAGGGTCTTGCTTTTTCTCATGTTGGGTTAAACTACTGAGCTGAAGCAATCTTCCTGCCTTGGTCTCCAGAGTGTTAGGGTTTCAGGTATGAACCACAACTACTGGCCTAAAAGTATTTATTGATAATGAAGATTGTAAACAACTTCTTAATGACACGTCACAGGGGATTTAGTGTCTAGTTTAATCGTATCACTTTAATTTCCCTTAAGGACTTCATATGTAAAATAGAGAGATCTCATTAGTTGATTTCCCTCAAAAGTTTGTTTATTATTAGTTTTGAATTGAATTTTAAAATTAGTTTCTTTTCCCTTATTTTCGCACCTTCACATCTTACACTTGTAGTGGAAATTTTTATACAATTGGGTAATGAAAACTCTAGGGCTGTGGGTAATTGAGAGAAGGGATGTAGGAATGAACATTCGCAGTTCTATGGTTATTAAAAAGGCAACCTTGGGCTTCTGGTGGAAAAGTTGAGTACAATACAGAGATTTATAAATCTAAATGTAGGTCAGAGGAAGAGGAAACAGTGCTCATTATATTCTTGGTTCATTCCCTTTATATGTTTATCACCTGGATTAGTGACTTTTTCCCCCAGAAAAACTGCTGGTTGTTTTTTATTAGGCGAATTGAATTATAATTTAATTCTGCAATAATTTTTGAATGAGTACAGTTTTTTTTATTTTTAATTGTTATAGATCCATAGTCTACGTCATTGCACATATTTATGGGGGTACATATGATCCTTTGAGACAAGCATATGGTGTGTAATAACCAAATGTAGGTAATAAGGGTAACCATCACTTCGAACACTTATCAATACTTTTTTTTGGAACATTCTAAATCCACTTTTCTAGATATTTTGAAGTTTTGAACTCATTATTGTTAGCCATAGTCATCCTATTGTGCCTACCAAGCACTATATCTATTCCTCGTATTTGTTTAACTGTATTTTTGTACACATTCACCAGCACCTCTTTAACCACCCTCTCTCCACTACCCTTCCCAGTCTCTGGTAACCACCATTTAATTCACTACCTCTATATATTTCTATGCTTGGCTTATTTCACTTAACACAATGTCCTCCCGTTTCATTCATGTTGATGCATATGACAAAATTTCCTTTTTTTTTTTTTTTTTTAAGACAGAGCCTCAAGCTGTCACCCTGGATATAGTGCCATGGCATCACAGCTCACAGCAACCTCCAATTCCTGGGCTCAAGCGAGTCTCTTGCCTCCACCTCCCAAGTAGCTGGGACTATAGGCACCCACCACAACGCCCGGCCATTTTTTGGTTGCAGCCACCATTGTTGTTTGGCGGCCCGGGGCTGGATTCGAACCCACCAGCTCAGGTGTACATGGCTGGCGCCCTAGCCCATTGAGCCACAGACACTGAGCCCCAAATTTCCTTCTTTTATATGACTGAACAGTATTTCATTTTGTATGTGTGCTATACTTTTCCATTCATCCTTTAATGGACACTTGGGTTGATTCCATATTATGGCTGTTGTAAATGGTGCTGCAGTAAACATGAAAATGTACTTATTTCTTGGCTCTCCTGATTTTTTTTATATTGGACATATATCCAGGAGTGAGATTGTTGGGTAGCCCTAATTATAATTTTTTGGGGAACCTCCATGCTGCTTTTTATTGGCTATAAAATGCACATTCCCACCACCAGTGTATAATTGCACCTCTTTCTCTGTGTCATTGTCAGCAGCTGTTATTTTCTGTTTTTTTCATAATAGCCATTTCAACTGGGGTAAGATAGTATCTCATTGAGGCTTTGATTTTCATTTCCTTAATCATTAGTGATGTACATTTTTTCATATCTTTGTTGGACATTTGTATGTCTTTTTTAGAGGAACATCTAATTCAGGTGTTTTGTCTATTTTTTAATTGAATTGTTTAGTATTTAGCTGTTGAGATGGTTGAGTTCCTTGTATGTTCTAGGTATGAATCCCTTCTAAGTTGAATAGTTTGTGAACATTTTCTCCTATTCTGTAGGTTGTATTTCACTTTGTGGATTATTTCCTTTGTTGTAAAGAAGCTCTTTAGCTTGATGTGATCCCTTTTGTCATTTTTTGCTTTGGTAGCCTGTGCTTTTGAGATCTTGCTAAAGAAATCTTCGCCCCACAAATGTTCTAAAGCTTTTCATCAATATTTTCTTCTAGTAGATTCATAGTTTTACTTCTTTATGTCTTTAATCCATCTTGATCTGATTTCTTTTTTCTTTCTTTCTTTTTTTTTTTTGGAGACAGAGTCTTACTATGTTGCCCTGGGTAGAGTGCCATGGTGTCACAGCTCACAGCAACCTCGAACTCTTGGGCTTAAGTGATTATTTTGCCTCAGCCTCTCAAGTAGCTGGGACTACAGGTGCCTGCCACAATGCCTTGATCTGATTTTTGTATATGGTGAGAGATAGAGGTCTAATTTCACTCTTCTGTGTGTGGATATCCAGTTTTCTCAGCACCATTCATTGAAGCAACAGTCCTTTCACCTATGTATGTTCTTAGGATTTTGTTAAAAATGAATTTACTCTAAGTGTGTGGATTCACTCTTGGGTTCTTTATTTGGCTCTGTTGATCTTTGTGTTTGTTTTTAATGCTATGCTATTACTACAGCTTTCTTCTTAATATTGCTGAGTTTTTGTTTTTTCCTACTGCAAGAAAAAGCACAGAAGCACTTCTCAAGGATACTGACAGAAATATTTTAATTTCTATTATGAGTTTTCATGGATTCATGAGTTGTAAAGAAAAATTCAGTTATTAATCTCTAAAATAACTGTATTATGGTCAATAAAATTTAGCCTTTAAAATAATGATTCTTTGAAATGTATTGATACCTATTCCCTAGCTTGTTATTTTACCAATTTTTATAAATACTCCATGTTGACTGAAAAGACCATATAGACTTCAGGTGTTGGGTCCAATGTTTTAAATGTCCATTTAAGGCCAGGCATCGTGGCACATACCTGTAATCCTACCACTCTAGGAGGTTGAAGTGGGAGGATCCCTTGAGCTCAGGAGTTCGAGACCATCCTTAGCAAGAGTGAGGTCCCATCTCTGTTAAAAATATAAAAAAAAATAGCTAGTAGTTGTGGTGGACACCTGTAGTATCAGCTATTCAGGAAGCAGAAGCAGGAGGATTGCTTAAATGCAGGAGTTTGAGGTTGCTGTGAGCTGGACTGACCCCATAGCACTCTAGCTTAGGGACAGAGTGATATCTATCTCGAAAAAAAAAAGAAAGTTCAGCTAAATATGTCCATTTAGTCAAGACTTTAAATTGTTCTGTTGATTTGGTCAACCTGTGAATTCCTGAGAATGATGGGGTAAATCTTCCACTTTGGAAATTAAGTTACCAATTCATCTTTATAGAGATGTGAATTTTTCTATTATAGTTTTTGAAGTATAATTTTCATGCAGTGTAAGTTTAGATTTGTTTAATTTCGCTCATAATTTAAAACTATATGTTAAGGTTAATTTAGTGACTTTTTTAATTTTTAGAATTTTTGCTTTAATTTTATTTAATGTAATAACAATGTAGGGACATCAATGTTCTTTGGCTGATAATTTGTCTGGTATATATTTCAATTCTTTTATTTTTAAACTTTCTTATTTTTGTGTTAGATTGATAATTTATAGGCAGAATATAGCTTGATTTTTAAAAAGGCAACTATATAGTGTTGTAACTGAGTCTATTTGATTTTATTGCAATTGAAAATGAAAGATGCAAATAGTAACTAAGTGGCGAGACCACTGTGGATCTTTTTTTTGCCTTGTCAACTTTCTTTACTTTAGGATCTATTTCAAAGCTCTGCCTTTGGGTCTCACTCCACTGTGAAAATTTTTGATTTCCTTGGATGCCCCAGGGTGTTTCCTTTTCACTGACTTTTATGACTTATTTTTTAACCCACCTCATTAGGATTAATGACTTGGATAGTCTCCTTTGCCTTTGCTCAGCTTCTTTCTGGAGTCTTTGTTCTTTGACACCTCTAACCTTGGTCTGTGGACTGCAGCTCTCTGGAGAATGCCTGCCCCTATTTTACCTTTACCAGCATCCTGCCCCTCTCACCAGCTCCTTCAGTGCTCCAGTTCCCACTGTGTGCAAGGCAACAATTCAAGGATATTAAATCATAGTATCAGTGACTAGAACAAAAAGTTAGTATTAACTATCTATAGGAGAAAGAGCTATAGATTGATTAGTTGCAAACATTTTGAGAGAATAAACATCTGGGCAGAATGCTATGGGTGTTTTGAAGTTGGGTAAGAAGAGAGGGCTGCTGCCAGGACCCTAGGTAAGAATGAGCAGTGAAAAAGTTTGCCTTTGATATGATCTCTCTTAGCTTTGGGACCTCGCTTATAGATCTTATTTATCTCCAATTCCAGATCTTTCTTCCCCCAGTACCAGATCCTTTGCCTCTTTTAAAATTTGCTATTTTAGTCACTAGTCATCTCCTTTTCCTATAACCTGTTCTCAGTTGTGGCCTCTCTCCCTGTTTCTGTGTGCTCCTTTTTCCCAGGTGTTGCTTATCTCAGCCGTGCATTGCCATTGAAAGTTAGATGGGAATAACTGATGGACAATATTCTTCCAGGGGACTATTTTATTATAGAAGAGACACCTACTAATCCGAATGAGATGCTAAGTTATATACCGGATCCATGGGAGACTGTGGGTGTATGAAAGTCTTTCTCTGCACCTTTCCTGATCTCAGGTGAATGACTTATTCCTTTGAATTGGACACTATTCCATTGGATTTTCAGAAAAAGCAAAACATGTGAAATAGAGATTTTTTTGAAGCCTGACCATTCACAGGCATGCTTGCCTCCTTCTTAAATTTCCAGGATGCTCCACACCTTTTTCTTATTAACCTCAATAGTCTTGTCAACACTCGAGTTCTTTTTTGGTAAGAGAAAAACATGAAACAAAAAACAAAACAAAACAAAACCCCAGACTTTTTGTACCTGCTGTAAGATACAGGTTAAATTATGAATTTTTCAACACTAATTTTGTGAATGAAGATTACTCTCTGTCAATGTTTTGTTAAAAAATAGAAAGCAAAAAGATTAAGAATGACCTGGCTGATACAGGGTTCCTCTGTTCAGGGCTGGACAAGGACCCTGCATTTTCTAGGCCTAGGTGAGCTCAGAGATCAGTCTCATTGCAGACCCCATCCCTATCTCTAGGCACAAAGGGCATATAAAAACCAGCTAGTAGTTCAGCTTGGCTTGCCCCTCCTGGAGGAGGGGCCATACTCCAAACGAAAAGTTCCCCCTCCCAGGGCAGAGAACACAGCAAAAAGGACCACATTCCTGCACAAGGGAAGTTTTAAAATTAACTTATGCCCCCAACTTCCTTGTACCAAACAGTTCATCTCCCTAAACCTCCTGCCTGCAGGACGGGGAAAGCAGTATATAAACCCTTATACAGAAGGCCCAAATGCACTACCCACTCAGGCCCCCTTCACTGCAGCAGAGGCTTCTATCTATCAATAAAATCTGTCCTTTTGCTTATTCCAAGGTGTCTTTGGGTTTTTTCTTCAAATCTTTAAGACCAAGGACCCAACAGAGCGAGATTCTGGCTACATGCCTTAGGCACATTACTTTGTTTGAAGTTTCTTAAGCATTTCCTTTTATTTCCACATAGAGTTGCAAAGGGAATTCTGGCGATTTTTATTATAGAAACCTGGGATATAATAGTTCTTCCAAAAATAATGACATAGTATCCTAGGTACCCTCACACATTTCCTTCCCCCCACCCCATTATTCAATTTGAGCACATTATGAAACTCTTCTGAGCTTCATTTTCTTTATCTTTATGATGGTACGGGGAATGAAAAATGTCAGGATGAATGTAAATAATTTGGTATGTAGAAAATTTCTGGCTATTATAATTAATAACTGATAATAGTAATGCAGTAGAACCTCTATAAGTTGACCCTCCAAGGGACTATGACAAACTGTCAACATACAGAATTGGTCAACAGAAGGAACCAGGCCAACTATACTTACACATACATGAGGTATGTGTCCAGTGTAAGGAAATTAAGTCAACTTAAGGAGTTGATTAATGTAGGGAGGTGCTCAACTATGGAAGTTCTACTGTATTATAATTTTTAATTTAGAAGTTTTCAATAAATAAGAGCTATGCCATAATCTGACAGCATATTTAATTAGTTGTAAAGACTTTTGAGGAAGCTTTCTAGAGAAATAGGTTATAATTATTCAAAAAAGCATATAATTTTAGTGGTATTTAAGAAGAAAATACAAATATCACTAAATATTCTTACATTTCTATTCTAGAGATGCATAATTATTAAATATTTTATTATCATCCATTTGCTAGCATACAATACCAAAATTTCAGGGATCTCTTTATAAAATAAATTTAGAGATTCATTGAAAACTTAGTAAAATCATGATGTAATCATTAGTAAGTTGTGGGATATTCAAAAAGAAAGATACAAAAAAAGAAGAAGAGAGAAACTTAGATACATTGTATAGAATGTGATTTCAACAACTTGCCTCATTAGTCAGAAATTCAAATATCAAAAGGACTTAAAAATATCTGCAAAGTTTCTTTTTGATAAAGTGAATTTTAGGTATCACAATTCTAAAATGAAAATATGTTATAATCTTGGTGAATTAGTAGTGAAATATTTTAATTATTATGAAATGATAAAATATTAGAAGGGATATAACTTAGATACATAATATAAAAGTGTTTGTTTTCAAAAACATTGACTGTGTTTGAATTAGTTTGAATTTTTTGTCAGTGTGAAATTTGTGTTTTTTTCTTCAAAAAAAAATCAGATTTTCAAATATGCATAAATAAGAAAGAAAATAATCACTCATTAACATCAAATCAGCCCATATTTGCACTGATACTCATTTTTTCCAAAGTGTCTTTATTATATGTGTGTTCCAACAATTAGAAACAAATAAATTATCTTTTAACAAAGAAAACTGAAATGACACAATTTACAGACATTGTTTTAGAATTTTAAAAACATAATCATATAATATAGATACATAAAAACACAAAACGACATCAACATTTTTAAAAGTTACATTAGTGGTCAAAGTGGGTATAAATATTCAATGTTTACTTAAATTATCCTTCTTCATTGGATGTTTAGGTCAAATTAATTTTTCCTGATATAAATTTTTTTCCATTGATATATTTTGCATGACTAATTTTATTATATCCTCAAGATAAATTCCTGGATGTGGAATTTTTAGAGCAAGGCTAAAGATCATTTAAATATTTACTTAGGTCTGTATCTTAATCATCATCATCTATCTCCAAATCTATAATTATATCAATATAATCAAATAGTACTCCAGAAAAGTTGTAACAATTTATTTACCCATCAATATTATACAGTGGACTACTAGATATGTATTTCCTTTGGCCTAATTAGTTAATATTTAATTTTTTCTGCTCTGAAATTTTAAATGTCGACAATCTCACCTCTCATTGTTTACTTTTATGATTTCTGTCTTGGTATCATGCCTAGGAAAACCTCCCTTTGTTTAACTGAACTTTCATCCTTCTATTTTCTTTGCATGAAGAAAAATATTTTACAGGGCTCCTTTAACTTCTTGACAATTTAGCAAGTATTACAGAAACAGTTATGCATAAATGGAAATCTTTCTCTTGCTCTCTCTCTCTTTCTCTCTCTCAAATTACTTGGGAGATCTCCAGTAAGAAAATTTAGTTAATTCATATTTAGACACTATTAAAAACTATTGAGTTGATAGTAATACTCCAACTGAATGAGATATTTAAGGAGGTACTTAAGCAGAGGTAAGTTATCTGCAGTGGTTTTCCTTAGCATAGTTTCTATCTTTAATTACCATTTTGGATTTTGTTAGGATGGGGAACAAGGAAGTTAATGGTAGGGACAAATAGTAAAAAGGATAGAAGAATCGAGCTCAGTTCTGATAGTAAAAAGCAGATAGGAGAAGGTAAATGTTCCAGAAAAATTGATTTCATTAAGAAGATATCACTTCATATTATGTCAGTCATTGAATTTTACAAATGAATTTTCTATACTTTATATTTGCTTTGATAACTCATAATTATTTTTTACCTTGACTTGAGTCCATACACTTTCTCTGCCCCTTACCCCCAATCCTGAAATGTGAATTTTAAAATATTGTGGCTAAATACTTTCCTTTCCTAGTTGCTTGGAAAATTAAGAGTAGTTAGGCTTCAAAGTCCTCTTTTGCAGAACAACAATTATATAATTAAAAAAATACCAATGTTAATGTTTATTATCCTGGCCAAGTAGAAAAAAAAAACAAAGAGAGCATAACATATTCTAGCAAGAAATAAAATCACTAAAAATTATTTACCAAGTAACAAGTTGAAAGGTCAGTATTATTCACAATAATGACACTTCTTCAGAAAAGACTAATGTTATCTTCATACATCCTTAAGCAAAATTTAGATCCTAGCAATATTAAACAAAAATAGTTTTATAACCAAAAGACCTAATTGTAAGAGATTATTTTTGCAAGAGTCCTTAGAGAAAGTAATAAACAGCTGCCTCAGAAGAGAAAAACAAAGCTCAGACTACCCAAACAAAAGTTTAATGAGTGGAGGGTTAAAGTGGGTTAAAGAGGGTTAAAGTTTTAACACAAACAGAGAGTTTAAGCAGCTCTGGATCACCTGATGAGTTACGGGTTGGTTAATATAGCAGACTTATAAGAACTTCATCTTTAGCTTGTCAGAGCGGAAATTTCAAAGCATAGCACCCTTAGGTTTAAGGACCAAGTATGTCCATGGCTATGTTACTAGATTCACGTCTGAATGTAAGGTTGTGCTTTCCAGCTGGATTAGTCACTCAGTACTGGTAGTGTCAGTATTCTTAAAACAAGTAAGTGAGGTAAAGTCCCCATCTTTCTTTAGTATTCCATGGTATACATCTTAGCAAAGTATCTCAAGATTGGAAGAAAAAGTATCCAATGTACTCAGCCCTGCTATGAAGCTAATTCATAGCTTTCATATGAAGGTTAAAACCTAATTATACCACAAGAATATTGGGAAAGGGGCAAGGGAGGAGGGAGGGGGGAAAAAGGAGAATGGGTAGAGGGAGGGCAATTGGTGGGATCACACTTACCGTGCATCTTAGAAGGGTAGAGGTGAAACTTACTAAATGCAGAATATATATGTCTTCATATAGTGATTAAAAGGCCATGAAGGCTATGTTAAACAGTTCGATGAAAATATTTCAGATTGTATATGAAGTCAGCACATTGTGCCCCATGATTGCACTAATGTACATAATTATGATTTAATAAAAACAAAAACAAAAAAAACAAGTGCGTGAGGTCAGATGATAACGGTTAGATTTTTCTGAATTTAATGGTTTTGCTTTATTCACCTTTCCATTTATCACTCTCTCCCCATCTGGTGTGAAGACAAAGGTACAGACAATGAAGCCTCTGATCTAAGAACAACCTTTCACAACCAAAAGGAATATTTAAGTGTGAATCTCACACACATGGTTTAGTGTATCTTTGGTATCTTTTAATAGGTAAGACCTTAAATATCACTATGTCTATAAAAAGTTTATGTCCTGTCCACATTCAGACTAAAGAGTTTGAAAGACAAAGAATTGACAAGAAATGGAGGGGAATGTCCTATAGAGAAAGTTGCTTTTATACTGCTATTAAGATTGAATGTTAACAGAAAACATGCAGGGAAAATAAGAAATAAACAAAACATGGACTTTTAATACCTAAAATATATTTTTGGCATATACCATGACAATATTTCTATTTCTTGTATATAAATTAATTACATTTGATAATTATATATTGAATAATAGAAATAATTTATGAAAAATTTTATAGCCATTCATGATCATAGAGAAAACAAAAAGTTGCTTAAAAGAACTGTGCTATTTAAAGCATCATAATTTCAAAATTGAGCTATTAATAATCTCTAATATCTGAGAGAAAAAATTAAGGACTTGATTGAAAATAAATGTTTGTTTTAATGATGTCTCCTCCTATGCTATGATTTTTTGTTTTCTTTTCTTTTCTTTTCAATCTGCCCAACCAGATTGAAATTTTCACAGAAGAAGGGCTCTTTCTTCATATTTGCTACTCTGTCTTCAGAATCAGCCTAAGGTCTACCTTTTCGTAGGTGCACAATAAATACTGGGCGAATGAATAGAAGTATAGAGGAATAAATGAAAGTTTTAAAAATATTATAATTGCGAGTAGCTTTTCCACCCCTAATTGTAAAATTTGGATGAAAATGCCTTTCATGCTGAGGACATTTTCTCACTGAATAGTACATTGAGTCATGGATTGGCTTGTTAAATTTAATGTTAATTAATAAAAATCAATTATTTGAAAAATAACCCTGTATTTATCAATTATTTCCCTTACTACAGAGTATGGATTTCCATAAAAATTTCTTCACTTTCTTCTCTAATTCATTTCAGTTGCATGTTAATAAAAATTGTTAATGTTAAATAGCCGGGCATCGTGGTGGGCGCCTATAGTCCCAGCTACTCGGGAGACTGAGGCAAGAGAATCACCTAAGCCCAAGAGCTGAAGGTTGCTGTGAGCTGTGAAACACGGCACTCTACTGAGGGTGACAGTGAGACTTCCTAAAAAAAATTTTTTACTGTTATTAGAGAACACAGTAAAATATTATATTTCAACAGGCTACTTGTGTAATTAATTGTCTTATTAGCTACCCTCAAAGTAGTTAGGATGAGGTAAAGTCTTAAAAGCAATTTTATTTATTTATTTATTTCTTAGAGACAGAGTCTCACTATGTTGCCCTTGGCAGGGCAACATCATATCTACCCTCAAAGTAGGCAGGATGAGGTAAAGTCTTAAAAGCAATTTAATTAATTAATTTATTTTTTTATTTTTTTAGAGACAGAGTCTCACTATGTGGCCCTGAGGCCTTGTCTCAGTCTCCTAAGTAGCTGGGACTACAGGTGCCTGCCACAACACCCGGCTATATTTTGGTTGCACTTTGGTTGGGGCCAGTTTTGAATCTGCCACCCTTGGCATATGGGGTGCCCACTGAGTCACAGGCACTGCCCTTAAACGCGATTTTAGATCAATGTCTTTGAAATTCAACCCCACAATTCTTTGGGCTCTAACCATGGCTCTTTCCACTGTGGTTTCACAGTTCTTAAATCTTTGGGAAGATGACATAGAAATAACAGTGGCTTATTTTTATGTTAAATATTTATGTATAACATTTGTGCACAACATAAATTCTAATCTTCAGTTTGGATATTAATTCATTACAGCAATCACCACAATAAGTGTCTTTTTGTTCTTCAGAATATAGGTGTGATTAGAAAAGGAAAACCTATGAAACTCACACTATAATTAATCATCAAATAATAAAACATACTTGTATGTAAGCATTTAATAAAATCTATGTAAATATATTTCTCAAATTAATCATTAATTTTTTTGTGTATCTAGGAGGCAGTGAATATTTTATTACCAACATACATCTTTGTAAAATCATCTTGGATATTTATAGAACAAGCTAAACATAGATTGATTTACTCTCTTTACGATGCATCTGTTTCCCAGACAGATGGCTCCAGCATAATGTGCAAGGCTACCTATGCCCCACCTGTTTTCTCATGCTGTGCAGTAGACACAGAACTCACGTCCTAAGTAGTCGGTACTGTCTGTTTTCCACAAGGGCCTGGGGCACAGGTCTCTATCTGAAGTTACAAGCATGTGTGAGATGAAGTTATGTCATTGCTTTCTTTAGCATAATAAAGATATCTCAAGTAATCTGACCAGTTTTCTATTAACCTATTTGTTTTTTTGGAATGTTTAACTTTTTTGGAATAAATTTGTTCCCATCATTTATTTTCGAAAGTCAATTTTAGGAATAATAGTTCTGAAGACAGCAGCTCTGAGTGTCAGCAACTTGATATATGTTCTGTTACTTAATTCTCATTACAAAATATGAAATAAATTTTATTATTCTCCGCAGAAATGAAGGCAAATGGAATTTCAGTTCCATGGCTAAGAACTCACAGATGGTAAGTGGTGCTAGGAAGTCTCCTTGGATTTTGAATGTAGACTTTTCCCACTGTGCCATTTTATCTCTGAGAATTTGAGGATATAAATTTCTTCTGTGATGCAGAACTTTATTCAATATTCCAGGCATTTATTGTCTATAGAAAATGTGTCTCTGAACATTAGGCGCTCTTAACATAATGACCAACTATTTCAGTTTGCATGTGATTCGATTTTCATCTCTTGATTTCTCTCATAGACATAGGATCAGTGCTCAGTTTCACGTACAAGATTTTAGATATTGTACGTTAAGGACTGATTTCCTTTCATGATACCAGTAAAGCCTAGTGTTTAATGGTATAGACTCTGAAGACAACAGATTTAGATTGAATTCCAGCCAACGTTACCTAGTTGGGAAATGTGTTTAAATTCTTCATCTCAATTTCCTCATCTGTAGTAGGAGTAATTGTATCTACCTTGGTGTTGTGAAGATTAAGAGATTAGTTCATTTAAAGGGCTTTACACCCTGTCTAGTTCCATGTTACTCCATGATAGCTGTGGTTATGCCTTTATAATTATTAAGTATAGGAAATATATTAACTATAGTTAATATAATTATATGTGAGTAGTTAATTGAAAATATTATTAATATAAACTCTAGTTTATCTCTTTTATAATTTTATCACACTGAAATTTTACACATGAAACATTTTATCAATAAAATATTTTCAGTTTTTAATTTTCTAGTTTGTCTCAAACTGTAAAAATCTAGCTATGAAATGAATTATGTATTCATAGCTTTTATTAATGGACTTTTGATGCAAAAATATCTGATCTGTTGCTGAAATTTCAACTCTATACATAATTTACAGCTTTCTGATTATTTAAGGCTGCTTTCAGGACATGAAGTTGAATTATACTGCAAACGAAGGATTCATGCTCATTATGAGGCTCTATACTGTGGGTAGATAACTTTTGTCCCTTAGTTTGCCTGAAGAACATCTTTATGTTGCTCAGTTGAATTTTAATAACATAGGCTTGGCTAGAGAACTTTCACTTATGGATGCAGGTTGACCCCATTGTGAAGGCAAGGATAGTTTCACATTTATGACAACCTGATGGATTCAGCACTGTGATTTTACATTTCAGAACTATTACCTTTTTTAAACTGCACGTTGTCATGCTATGGATGGATGTCATGTGGAGAACACAGAGGAAATGAGTCATTTTTGGTAACAGCTCAGAGTCTTACCTAGAAAGTGAGCATAACAAAGACTCTCAGTAACAAAATGTGGAGAAAGTCAATATTTCAGTGAGAAATTTTAAACCAGGTAGAGATTTCTATAAGTGATATTCCTACTAAACAGGGACTAAAGATAAAGTGAGATTCAAACTTAGCCTCTTCTTTCAGAATAAGTCACAAAAATAAGTAATCCAAATTTAGAATTTTATGTAATTTTTCTATGGTAACTTGTATCTCTCTCTCTCTGTATCTGATTAAAGAATTTACAATTGTAAAATTAAAAAAAAAAGAATGTACAATTGTAGGTGAGTTTCTTTGTTAGGTGAAGGTGTTGGAGCCCGTATAGCCGTATGGCCCTTATAGGTGGAGGAGTGAGAGTGGCTAGGAGTAAGAGTTATAAGAAATACCTATATAGCTCAATAATGGAACACCTGGGTGGAAAGGGCATGGAGAGGGAGTTAGCTCTCCTAACAAGCATGAGAGCTCATGAGATGAGAGCAGTGGCGAATTGGCAGTCTCTACACCTGTAGTGTTGAGAGGCACAAGATCAGCCTTATATTAGGCTGGAGGAGAAGGCAGTCAGGAGTGTGCGCCTTCTGTCATGGCCTGCTTACTCTGACTCTGTCTCCTCTCCTGCCTGCAGAATGCCAGCATGGCGTCTCTCTACTGAAGATTACTAAGCTCTGCTAAAGACTAAGATCTATCTTTCTAAGAAGACTGCTTTACTCTCTCTAAGACTCTCTCTCTCTCCCATCAGCTAAAGTAGAAAGCCCTCCGGCAACTAAGAGAAATTGTTCCTAAGCAAGGTAACTTAGCCGTCTGCGGCCAGAACCTAGTTAAGCTGGGCCCGAGACCTGGCCAGTTCTGGGCCCTGGCAAGAAGTGTCAGAAGTGACATGTGACAGGAGGTTTTGATAATAATTGTCTCTTAAGAACAGAAGAAAAATGAACAAGTTCAATTCTTCTCTCATTATACAAAACTAGGCACTTCTAACTGTGACTTTCAAACCTTAAATATGACCATTACATGCCCAGACACCAGAAGGAAATTGGCAATTTAAGATTGTAAGTAATATACGTAGTTAGTGATTTTTGAATCAATAAATGTAGTTCCTGTGTGTATTGGAAAATAATAACATGATTCTGTATGCATTTCTGTGTACGTCAAAGTTTTGTGTGTGGGGGGATTGTCACAAATATGTATAAAATATCTTGTGACACAGCTATCTACTATTCACTGAAGTTATATTAGTAAACTTTATCATAATTAGAGGAAAACTCAGAATATTTGGGGGGAGATTTTGGTTACAAATAATATTAGGTAGGGAGATTTTAGATATTGGACCTTTTTTATATCCTGAGATTTATTGTAGAATTTTGATAGCACAAATTTATTGAAAAATAAACAATTGACAAAACATTCTGTAGCAGAACATAATTATATGTATGGCTAGTCTTTGAGGGTTAAGAGAGCTATATAAAAAAAGTAACATATAATATATGTTTACAAAAAAATGATAATGTGTAATGTATACAGTATGAAGAAAAATTTCTTTTGTTTCAGAGACAAACCAAACCAAACAATTATACTGCCATTTTAAAATGTTCCAGGGAAAATTGCCAGAATAAAAATTCATATAAAATTTGCCATTCTGTTGTGTATAATAATAAAGTATATTATTATATACTTTATTATTAGTATATTATTATTAGTATATTATTATTATAGTATGTCCATGAAGTATATCATATCTCGTCCATTCAGTAGTTGTTTATTAAAGAGCAATAAAATATATTTTCAGCTAATGTTTCTAAAAGTTTTGAAACACCAGAATTGACTCATGTTGCATTTTTTATCAGGTCTTTCCACAAAACAATTTTTGTTTCGAAGGACAAGAGTGCTTTCTCCCTTTTGTTTGGCATTGCTATAGTATAGAGATAACTAGCATTTAGAGAAAAACAGTTGCTATTTATTTTGCTTATATATTTAGAGAGATGTCACCATAGATGATGTTCAAATATATAGGTAAAAGGAAGAGGTTCTAGGTTTATTGTTGCTATCTTACTAAAAATCATTTATGGGATCTTCAAAGGGGAAGAAACTTTGATAGGTATATAAATCGAGATAAAAGTAATTAGAGAAATGATAGGTGTGAATTGTGAGATATAGAGAACTCCTATAAATAATTACACATAAAAATGGTTGCTCCCACTATTTAATATATTAGAAACAAAAACTTATATAGCTAACATTAAAAGGTGGTTGTGAAATGTTATTGCCAGTGGGAAGAGAAAGCACTGGTGTCTGTCTTAAAGATGACTTTAAGCGCCATTCTCATTTTCCTCTTCTTTATGGGGAGATTGGGAATATAGTACTTTGGCAAAGAATTGCATTTTCACTTCCTTCTGCCAGGCAGTCTCCTCCATCTTGTTCATTTATTTTCATAAAACTATTGCCTTTTACTATACTAGATATTTTATTTATCATGTTTATTATTTACTACCTTTCTTCTTATCTAGTGTGTAAGTGCCAAGGCTGGGGATCTTTACAATTGATGTATTCTAAATATCCAGAAGTTCCTGACTTATCCTTAACAGTTGATAAGTATCTGTTAATTATTTGAGCAGCAATAATGCTTTTAATGTTGTTCAGTTATTAAAATCTATAAGCTGAATTACTCTTGATGCATCACTGCTTATGTGGGGCTAAATGACATCCAATGAATTACTTTTGGGACAGGTACGTTACTTATAATAATCTGGAATCTTTTTTTTTCTTGTTTAGTCTTGTTCTCTAGTCTCTCCTCACCTTCTCTGCAGAGGCAGCTCTAATTATTTTTCATCAGTGATTTTGACCTAACAAAATCTCTCCCTGCTGTTCGTTTATCCCCTCTCCAGACGTCTCTATTCTTGGGTTTGCTATGGACTCTTGCCCTGTTAGGTGGTAAATGTCTTAAACAGGGACTCCTTGGAATTCTCTTCCTGGCTCTCCTTAAAAATGTCTGTTTATGATCCAAAAATTCAAATAAAAAGGTTCTAATTTCTGGAGGATTTGAAATGTTGTGGGAACATTGTTATAGAGTTGATTTAATTTTTGTGTGGTTGTTGTGGATCATGCAATAGTTTAGTTTTTCTTTAAAAAATTTATTTTGATTATCAGATCTGCTCTTCTCCTATTTCAAACACTAGATGTCTCTCTTATGCCGGTCTCACTTTCCTTACCACTCACAAGAGCAGGTTCACTCGGCAGAGCACTGGATTTCAGAGCAAGGAGACTTTGATTTACCAGTGTTAGCTCTGACAATTCAGCAGCATTTCTGTGGTGTGTAGCCTCCCAAATGCCAGGTGTCCGTGTAGTTAATTTTTGCTATAGCCCCTTACTAATCATAGATAAAACAGATAATGCTATTTCGCCTTTGTGCAGCAGTAGGTTTACAGGGCCTTCTTTACATCTTCCTTTATTCTGTCCTCACAACAATCTTGGAAGCTAGGTTTTGTCATCTCAGTTTATACAATCAGAGAAACCTAAGGTCCAAATATGTTACTGACATTTATAAATTGACATACAAGCAACTAGTGACTGACTCCCACATTCACTCACTGATTTTCTGATTCTAAATCAATTGTTCTTTCCTCAGCATGAAATGACTTCTGCCTAGACGAACACTGTTAATTGTTCCTTATTACATATTCAGTAGAACATCTGTAAGGAACTGTAACAAACTGGTTAACATATGGAGGTGGTCAGCATAAGGAACTAGGCCTACTGAACTGATGCATATATGTGGTACATATCTGGTCTATGAAAATTAGATCAACTTAAGGAGATGGTCAATGTAGAGAGGTGGTCAACTATGGAGTTTCGCACTATCTTTTAGTGTATTATGGGTTAAATACGTCCCTTCATACATTATGTCTTTATACACACAAAATACAGCATCTTTAAGAAAGATTCCAGTTCCCTATCCTTTTTCATTTATGTAAAGGTGTTATAGTTCTAGTTTACTGTATTTAATTATTTTGTAAAACTTTCCCCAAAGAAAAAATGTGTTCTAGCTAATGGTTATAAATTGGTTTCATGCTCAAATAATGTGTATGTAGAGGTAAGACTGCCCTCCCTTTAGCCTGAACCTTGGGTAACCCCAGTCTGTGATTAGCTTTGAAGAGGTATACGTGTGAGCTTACATTCCTCTGTGTACTTTACTTGCTGCCAGGAGAAACATTTAATTTCCTGGTGGGAGAAAATTATCTTTAAAGGAAGAGTCCCATTCTTTCTATTGTTACTCTGTAGTTCCCTAGATGGTTTCAACCTCATAAGGTACAAACAAGCACTCCATTAGATTATAGTTAAATAAATATATTTAGGAAATGTTCCTCCCGACTGGTTTGTATGTTTTACATGATAATAAATCAGTCTTTTTTTGGATATGTTAGTAACACCCATGGACGTTTTGCAATTATGTCTTAGCAGTATTATTAGTGTTTTGGTTTTCTTAAGAAGCTTATCAAAATACAGCAATCTATAATAATTAGCTATAACATTTGATCAGCAGTTTTATGTACTTTACAATTAGAGATTTTAGATTTATATATAAGATTCATAACTAATATTGAAATTGTGTTCAAGGAATGAAGAGAAGCCTGTTACTTATTGGAGTCTAGAGTCCTGAACACTTACTAAACCCTCCAATTTTTCTTGTTTAATATAAGAGTAGATGTTGCTTTTGAATTATGAAAGCACAAATGTTGTGATTTTATTATGTAGGAAAGACATGTAAAATAAAAGCTTCACATTACCGTGAACAACTCTAGGTATTATTTGCGTTGTAGTTTTATGTATAAATTGTGTTTGCCATTGGCAGAAAATTTACTTTTTCTCTTGAGACTGGGTTTTGCCATGTTGCCCAGGCTGAAGTGCAGTGGTCGTTCCGAGGAAGATCCCGCTACTGATCAGCTTGGGAATTTTGACCTGCTCAGGTTTTGACCTCCACCTGTCCACCTCTCCACAGGACGCTGGTATCTCCTGCTGTCACTGTGTCACTATATTAATGTCGAACTTAGTGATCTTAGTGTGGACTCCCCACTGGCACTGCAGCGCTGCAGCCCTAAGGTCCTAGGTGCTAGTGAGACTCCCACCTCAGCCTCCTGAGTAGCTGGGACCACAGACACGAGGGGCCAAGAATTTCATCATACTTGATTCCTACAGCATTCTTGCAGATTTTTGTTTATATTTTATTTTTTGTCATCAGGGTGGTTTAGATTGCCATGGTTTCTTTTTCTTTGATGCAGTGAATTAATTCTGTATTTTCCAGCTCATAGGTGGCTTTTTTCTGGCAGTCAAGAGCTTTGACTTTGGAGACAAACCTGTTTCAATCTTTTTTTATTGCCACATGATCATGGAGATATTACCCATCTGTGCATCTGTTTCCTCATCTCTTACATTCTAATAAAAATTCCCACAGCTGCAAGATTGGGGGGAGGATGAGATGTGATGATGTGTCTGTAGTATGTCCATCTAGGAGCTTGGAATATGGTGAACTGCCAGTGGACGGCTCAGTTGTCATTAATGTCACTTCCCTAGAAAAACATACATATTCCCATACATGGTTTTATTCTTTTACCTCACATTGCAGAGTTTTATTTTATTTCATAAAATGCCTTTTCAGAGAGTATTTCAAAGAAGCTAAAATAAATGTACTATTAATATGTACCTGTATCTTTTTAGGAGAATAAAGTATGATGTTTTTATAAAAATATTTTAATTATCCTTGGGAGACTTTAACTTAGGGACTATAAATCATATATTTTTCAGAAAAAATGATAAACATATAATGTATCATAAGGGAAGAATAATGTAATCAACTTTACTCCAAGCATAGCTGAATTAGCACTTGTTGAACATCTGGGATTAGTCATTCAGTGGAGGTGATATTCTTTAAAATAAGAAGAACAATTTGTTGGGAAAGTTATTAATGGTTCAACACTATAATATATTGGTCTTTAAACTTTCAAAATAATTAACTGAATAAGAAAAGATATCAGGGACAATAAAGGAAGAAAGAAAATACTCATCATAGTATCAGGAGGCAAGAGGGCTAAAGATGAGAAAAAGAACAAAAACTAGAATGAATAAATGGAATTGGTTGTTCTAAATTATGTTTGCAGTGGCAGCAAATTCAATAACAAAGCCCATCCCTTCTCCTTATGCTAATAGTTTTATAGTGCAGCAAGCATAGAGAAGTGTTCCTGTGTCAAAGGTTTATATTTCCCATAACAACCAATATGAGGCAAAGAGCTGATACATTTCAGCTGATGCACAGTACCTTGAGTATGGAGTACAAATGTTTGATAGTACCTATTAAATATATTTTTGGAAATACTTGGTATTTCCAAATATATTGATATTTTGGATCCATAATTCTTTGAATACTTTCCACCATAATATTTTTGTGTAACACGGATACAATCTAAAAATAGTTTTTAAGTATACATGTATACTGTGGAATAAGATTCAGCCATGAAAAATAATGGGAACTTTACATCTTTTGTATTTATCTGGATGGAGACAAAGCACATTCTTCTTAGTAAAGAATCACAAAAATGGAAAAGCAAGTGTCTAATGTACTCAATACTAGTATGAAACCAATAGATAAACAATTACTAGCCTGCATGAGAGAAAAACACAATTAAATTCATATGGGGAAGTGGGAGGAGGGAGAGAGGAAAGGGGAGAATGGAGATTGGTAAACTCTCATCTAAGGTGTACAGTGTGAGGGCATACAGCACACCCCTGGATGAAGGGCTCAACTACAACTTGAACTTCATCTAAGAAACACAAACAATCTAACCTAATCATTTGTACCCTCATATTCATCTGAAATTAAAAAAAAAAAAAAAAAAACAATTGGGTGGCGCCTGTAGCTCCAAGGAGGAGAGCGCCGGCCCCATATGCCGGAGGTGGCGGTTCAAACCCAGCACTGGCCAGAAACTGCAAAAAGCAAACAAACAAACAAATCCAATTATCTAAAAGTAAAGAACTGGAGGTTTTGCCCCCAAAAGGACGGATAAATCAGTTTGAATGTTTGCCACTTTAGTTTTAGACTTTGGGGATGTGTAGGACTTTAAACTTAGAAATGAAATGCCACAAAATAAAAAATCATACAAATTGAATTTTTTATTTTATAAATAGAATTATAATAGTTCAATAGGTAACATTGGTAAAGCTTATGCGATCATATGATTATTTATTTTGAAGTTACTTCTACATTTGTGATATAAAATGATTATTTTCAGGTATTTAGGAGTTTTCTATTTAAAAATACTTGATCTTTTTTTCTCTTCTTTCTTCACTTTGTCTTTCTACAAACTCAAAGATTAAAACAAGTGACATGAGTTAATTTGCAATACTTTATAACTAACTTTCTCCTCTGGAAATGTGGATTTAAATATACTTTAAGTCACAAGTGGAATGAGTCAGATGACCTGAATTTGTTCTGTGATTTTCTGTGCTGATTTTGGAATGACTCCTGCCAAACTCTTTGGGAGGAGTCCAACAATGAAATAACAGGAGTCGAAACCTGCTTGTTCAGAACATGTGTTAGCTACTATTGACATTTTCTCATTTTCTTTAGTTAAGAAGTTTCATGAAGGTTAGGAAGGAAAGTAGGACCCAATTTTTGAGATAATCAGTGTGTACCTGATGCCAATTATAATTTAGCATGTGTGTGTACATGTGTGTATAAGTTTTCAAGTGATGCTTTAATTTTTTTAACTAACAAATTTATTAAACACCAAATGTCATTTTTCATCCTAAATATTTGCCTTAAAAAGATTGGCTGCAGAGTCTGAAATTTGAAAATATTCTCAAACTGCCATTGTTTTCAGATTATTAATAAAAATCAAACTTTGTGTATATGAATTTATTTAAATCGATGGCTTTTATTCTCTGTAAGAGGGATATGTGATTAACTGATAAAAGACATACATTAACATTTGGCATTTTGGGTTAACACTACATAGAAATGATAGATAAATATAAACATTTCCCTCAATGTCCTAGTAAACTAATTAACTCCAAGACAGAAATTTACTCTAGTTACAGAAATGAGAAATTTTCAAGCCTGGCTCAGTGCCTGTCACTCAGTGGTTAGGGTGCCAACTACATACACCAAGGCAAGTGGCTTTGAGCCTGGCCTGGGTCAGCTAAACAATGACAACCACAACCAAAAATTAGCTGGGTGTTGTGGTGGGTGCATGTAGCTACTCGGGAGGCTACTTGGGAGATGAAGGAGAGAGAATTGCTTAAACCCAAGAGTTTAAGGTTGCTGCGAGCTGTGACGCCACCGCACTCTAATGAGGACGAAAAAGTGAGACTCTGTCTCAAACAAAAAAAAATAAGACAAAAGAAAGAAAGAAATGTTCAAGGCAGTACCATAAGAAGGAGCTGTGTGTGTACATGTGTGTGCATTTATAAGTCTTTATAGTGCCCTGCAGCTTCATGGAGGCACACTGAACAGACAGCGAAGGGCTTTCGAAGGTTATGAGAAACTCCTTTCTGTGAAGCCAAAGAGTAGAAACGTTAGCTGCTTCAGTAACATTTCATCTTTTAGTATAATTTCTTCTGTCCCTGCCCCAGGCTGGGCTCTCCTGGTCAAATAACACTGGGCCAAATAACACTGGACAAGATTGGGCTCTGCCGGGCAAATAAACGGTTTGGCTAAGTTTGAGAGAAAGGCATACCTAACTACAAGGGAAATGAATGGTTTGGGTAACCCCAATTTGTTTTGGTGATTCTCTTTGTTTTTCCTATTCCTGCCTTGAGGGAGGAAAAGTATCACATTTCTTCTACATGGTTGATGTGTAAAGAGAAATAAAAGTTTTCTTTATGAATGTGCATGACATAAAAATTCACCTTCTGTTTTCCTAACTTTTCTATTATATTGAATTAAGAGTGGGAGTGGTAGCATTGGTTTTTTCAGAATTGCCTTTCAGAAAGCCTTTCAGGGTGGGTGACATGAATAGTTGGAAAAGCCCTGCGTTTATATTTGGAGTGCTTAATGCTTTTGTTTCAACTCCGAGGATTACTGTCCTGTCCGTTTCTGTGGTTGTATCCAGACCAGATGATATTTTACTATAGAAGAGTAGGAACAAAATAGAAATATATTGGGAAAATTAGAACTGAAAATAATAATTAATATCATTACTCATAGAACCTTTTACTAAGAGAGATGTCAAATGATCTACTATAAGAAAGGTTAGGATTCAGGATAGGAATGCAAAAACTAAAGAAATTGATTAACTTGTGGATTAACATGCAGATGAATCTGAGGGCTTAAAAAAATTAGGCTTAACTTGCATGAAAAAAAAGGAGAGATGAATGGTTGGAGCTAAAGCTTTCTCAGATCTTTGATTTTCTGGAGAGAGATCATAATACTTACTAAAGTTGTGCTCTGCTTGATTAAGAATGCATGTGTAAACATTTAGGGATTAAACACTGTAAAAATTGTTTTAGAAATGTAAAACACACACAAACAAGCAAAATGCTCTGTGGCTCTAATTTAGGAAGGAGAAGGAATATAAATAAGTAAAAATTAGGGAAATAAATACAAAATGAAATATTAAAACAATTCTAAACAGAATGGTATTAATAATAAATGCTAATGATTTAAATTTACTTGTTCCAATATAGGGGATTTCAAATTGGATTTAAAAATTTCAGTTATATACTATTCGAGAAATACACCTAAAAATATCATCAGGATGTGTTGAAAATATTGAAATGGAAAAACATACACAGGCAAAGATAAACCCAACTAAACTATTGGCAGCATTAATAAAAGGCAAAATAGACTTTGAACTGAAGAAGACATTAAAGTATGCCATAAATATAAAGGCATACTTTACTAGAAAAATGCAATAATCCTGAATGCATAGATATGTGTATACATACATATCTATCTATGTAGATCAGTGGTTCTCAACTGGTGGGTCGCAACCCCTTTGTAACAATCAAAATACATCGTGGCATTGGAAAGGTTGAGAACCACTGATCTAGACAGATATGTATGGATACATACGCAGAAGCCCAGTTTCCTAGATAGATGGATATGTCTTTATACATATATGTATGCATTCAGGATTGTTGAATGCTTATATATATATATATATATATATATACACATATATAGATAGATATATAGAGAGATAGATATAAACACATAATGACCTGAAAAACTAATAAAGCAGAAATAAATGGCATTTAAGTTGAAATTGACAAATTATCAGTTGTAGTGGGAGATTTGGATGTAACTTCTTAAATAAAATGATAGATTTCATATAAAACACTGAACAAAACAAATAAGAAGAAACAAATTATTTTTAAACATCTGTGGACTATTTTCAAAATATAGAGGGTGTCAAAAATGTATACACATTTTAAGAAAGGAAAAAACTGTACTAAATTTGTAATACTCAAGTCATATTAGACTTCTGCAATTACAAGAGGTGCTCAATGTGACTTGTGTGTATCTTTTGCTATCGTTATATATTGAGTATTACAATTTCAATACATTTTAAAATACACAAGGCATTTGCAGTGTATATTGCAAATATATTTGTATATTTTAAAATTTTACAGCTAAACTTCCAATAAAAATTTACATTAAAACTTGCTCTTCCTTTGAAGAGTCCTTTGAATTTTGACAAAAGCATAGGGTATATTTCACCACAATCAAGATTCAGAACAGCTCCATCATTCCAGAAAAGTCTCCATGTTCCATGTGTACTTGAAAAAAATGTATATACTCCTATTATTGAGTGGAAAGTTCTAAAACATTAATTAGGGCAAGGTGGTTGACAGGGTTTCATTGTTTAGGATTCTCTGTCCTTATTGGTTTTCTATCTACCTGCTCTGTCATGTGTATTACATGTATATATGTGGAAACCTTCCTAGGAAATGTTACAAAGTTTGCATTCAAAACTCAATATATATTTCAGTGAACTGAGAAAAATAGTAAAATATATTTATTCAAATACTTACCATTTCTCTTTCTTTCTTTTCTTTCTTTTTTTTTTTCTACTTTGTTGCCCTCGGTAGAGTACAGTGGCATCACAGCTCACAGCAACCTCCAACTCTTGGGCTTATGCAGTTCTCTTCCCACAGCCTCCAGAGCAGCTGGAACTACAGGCGCCTGTCAGACATGCCTAGCTACTTTTTTGTTGCAGTTTGGCTGGGGCCGGGTTCGACCCACCACCCTCCGTATATGGGGCCAGCACCTTACCCACTGAGCCACAGGCATCACCTTCATCATTTCACTTTCTTTTCCCTCCTTCCTAAAGTTGCAAGTTTCCCTCTAATACAGTTTCTCTTAAGTCTTTTGTTAGAGTTTAAACTGTGGGGGTTTTCTGAATTTCTTGATTTTTTTCCCTGTAATTTTATGTTTTTAACCAAACTACAGAGAAGTTTTTTATCTCTAATATCTTGAAATATTTTTTTCTACAGCAAATTTCTTTTTTACTTCATAGATGCTAATGGCATGCATACTAGGTCTTTTGATAGTATTATTACGTTTTCCATAGGTTCTCGAGGCCCTGGTCATTTTTGTTTTGAATCTTTTTCTCTCTGTATTTAGAGTAGATGCTATTTTGTATTAATTTTTAAGTTTACTTTTTCCTTTGTCATCTCTACACTTTTATTGTCTATGTAGGGAATTTAAAAATTTTAGATATTGTGTTTTTAAGTTTTATTATGTCTATTTTTGTCTCTCTCTTTTTCCAATAGTTTTTATTATCCTATTAAGAACTTCTTCATTTCCACTCATTTCACGAGTGTGCAGCTTTACCTCATGGGATATGGTTATATGGCTATTTTAAAATACTTATTTCAACATCTGGGTCATTTTGGATTTGACATTTGTTACTTGTTCTTTCCCAGGAAAGCTGATCCATTTTTTTCTTCTTTTCTTTTTTGTTATTTTTATGTTGGGCAATTATGGATTACATCTTTAAAATTTTGAGTAATGTGTTGTGAGACTTGCAGTCTATTAAAGTCTTATGAAGAAGGGTCATTTTTTTGTTTACCAACCAATCCAGTTAGCTTTGGACCATGAGCTCTATTTGGCTTTTCATTGGTGGAGTTTGCAATCCCTTACTATGTTACCTGAGGCAGTCAGGGGTTAGTGTGATGGTGGATCTGATTCACAGATCAATTCTCAAAGCCTGTGCGATGCCAGTTTGGAAGTATTCCATTGATGCAGTTTGGGGACAAGCCTGGGAGTTCTCTTTTTCAGTTCTCTCTTCTTAGAATTTTCTCTCACAGTATTTGGCTCCTGGGGACTCTCCTCCCCAGTCTTTCCATCAGAAAGAGTCTTCTCTCTTAAGTGTTGTCTTCTAAGCTGTTGTACAGTTCTGTGTTACTGGGTACACCCTGGGGAAGAAACAGTGAAAGAAAACATAAAAATGGGATTCCTCCCCCACCCTGTACACACAGAGGCCCATTTTTCTATTTTCTCTATCCAGCAAGATGGGGTTTGCGGACATATGTTTCTGCTGCTGCCTCCACAGGCACCCAAAGTTGGCCACTGAAGTTGGTCTTAGGGCAGAGTTGGGAAACCAAGAAGAGAGAAAATATATTGAGATTTTACTCCCAACCCCTGTTGTCTCCTAGAGTCTCCATTTCTCAGTCCTCTGGCAGAAAAACAGGTTTTCTCAAAGTGTTTGCTATCTGTCCAATCTTGTAGTTCCTCTATTTGGCCCATCCTTAAGTCAAAGCCAGAAAATCTTGGAGGGAAAAAAATATCTCAGAAAACTCACTATTTGGCATGCTGATTGTTTTTTGAATTTTGATTTCTTTACTCAACTTTCTTACTATTATTTACTTTTCAGAGTCCAGATTTTTAAGGAGAATTTTGTTTTGTAGTGAGTAAGATTCAGTATTTTGTCCAGAAATTGTAATGGTAATTAGAAAGTTTAGTAGTTAGCACTTTGTCCAGAATTTTTAACTGTGATGCGTGTGAAGAGAAAGACTCTAGCATGCTTACTTCATTTTGGCTGGCAGTAGAAGTCCATCCACCAAATTATTAATGGCCTTGGCCACAAATAATTGATAATACGCAAACCATATTCTCTGAGAACCTTATAATAGAATCAGAAAATAATAAAAAATAAGTATTTCCAAATACTTTATGGGTTAAAAATAAATGATATTGAAAATTATAAATTACTTAGCTTTGAAAAATAATAGAAACACACTAATGGACGATAGCAAAAAAATGCATTTATAGAGAAAATTTAAACCTTAACCCTGTTTTCCTGTATTGGGAAAAATGGTGGGAAATTTTTTTGGTAAATATCCAACTCAAGATTGTTTAACTGAAGACATTAGAAAGATACTAAATCTTAGACAGGTATAAAGGAGTAATAATGATAATAATATAAATAAATGAATCTAGAAAACCAAGCCATTCTAGAGAGAATCAGCAAAGTACAAATTTTGTTCTTTGAAAAGGTTTAAAAGTTACACAAAACTTTAACAATGCTAATCAAGAAAAGCTAGAGACAATCTACATTTTTACATTAAATTATTTATTCGTAGATTATACATTTAGAACTAATCTATATGGAAAGACATAAGATGTCAATAGGGAATAATCAAAGAGAACAAGGAGGTCGACTTATAGGAAGAATAAGGGGAAAGGGAGAGTCAAGAAGTGAAGCTAAAAATGAGAAGAACTGAAAAAAATGCTTCAAATTTCAATTTTCAAATTGAAATACTAGTTTAAAAAAACAATAAAGAAATTAGTGGGTTGCAAGACATTAGCAATAATATGGTGGCAGAAGATTTCTTCTATCCCTAATGAGTAGTTTAGAGGGGCAGCAGCTCAGGAAAAAGTGTGGACTAGAGGTCAGACAGGCAAAGGGAGGAGGACCTTTGATGCCAAGAGGCAGGAAGTTGCCTCATCTCTTGTCAGATGGCTCCCACTTCTAAGCCATAAATCACAAGGGACTAGTGAGACAAAGTTGGGGTTTGTAGAAAGTGAAAAACATGTAAAAGTTGGTGGTAAATATCTAGCTACACTTAAGTTGTACATGTAATTTGCTCAGCTATTTCTGCAATCTCATAATTAGATGACCACATGCTCAAATAGAATCCAAAAATGGTAAAAATTACTTATATATTTCATCCAAACCCCATCTTGTCATCTAAAGTTCATGGTCCATAGACACACAATAATCTTCACTTTTATTTTTCGGTAGTTCACACATGTCACATTAATTGCCTTTTCTGAGCTATTCTCTGTCTGAAGTGAGCCTGCCCCCACATTTAGAGCTTCACTCAAGCATGACATAATTTGTAAAGTCTCTGTCTGTTTCTCATATACTGTAGAGTTGACCACACTCTCTATTACATTGCATCCTACACTTGGATAATATACATAAAATCTGTTAGAGGAAGACACTATCTTCAAATGCAGTGTATTTTAGAAAACAAATATTAAAGACAAATGTGGAAACATCAATCTGAGTGTCAAAGAATAAAGATGGAAACACTCCCAATTAGATACTTAAGTACATCTAATTATCTTGTTTGAGGTCAGCAGTTATTATAGTGCCTGACACATAGCTAAAATTCAATTAAATCTTCCAGCATTTCTGGGTTGGAATATCTAAATAGCATCCAAATTATTCTGTGTCTCTTCTAATTTCAATGTATTTTACTCACACACCACCTTCCTATAAATAATATGAATATGTCATGTCCCTATTAAAAACTCCATAGTCCATTATAGAAGTCTAGCCAATTAATTTGACTTTTGGGTTTCCTACTCATCATTATTCTAATTAACCCATGCTCCTGCCATGTACTCAATAACATTTTATTTTAACTGATCCATTCCTATTCCCCATAACCCAACACGCATTTAGGCTTCTTAACCTGGAAAACTGTAACTCATCATTAAGATCTAACCTCAGGTCACCATGTCAGTGAATTGTTTCCTAAGGCAAAGTCAGTTGCTATACTCTGTGTTTTTTATAGTGTGATGATTATCCTTCACTCTGAAAGAACAGTTACCCTGTTATCTTGTAACTAAATGATCAACAAATGTACTTAACAATTGATCCAAGTTTTCATTTTATTAATATGAATCATAGAATAAAAGAGTAAAGTTGATTGGGGAGTTACTATTAAATTTGGCTCAACTAACATGTACTAAACCTAACTTTGTGCAGGCATTGAATTAAAGGCAGAATATACTATGGCAAACCCAGAGTATATAATCTTTATAGAATGTAGAGTTTAGCAGAATCTGCATATAAATAGAATTTTTAAAACTACATAAAATGACAAATTGATTTAAAGTGTTATAATAAAAATCATAATGGAATTTATACTATTATAGAGAAACCCGCTCAGAGCAGTTGAGTTGTTGCTATTTTTAAACTACCCACCCAGGGAAGAACATTTTTCTTTTAAGTTATGGAAAGGGGAAGTGCAGGGAGGCAGAGCAAGATGGCAGACTAGAGAGATCTCCCTGATCTGAATCTTGGTGAGATAGGAGAGAAAAGTCTTCAGCCACCTTCAGCTGGAGGAATCTACAAGAAACATTACTCCAGGGGCACAGTAAAGCAGTGGGAGACTCCAGGGGCCAGCAAGGAGGTCTGGAGCTGAGGAAGGCCAGCACAGAAGGCAAGTGCCCAGGTATGGCTGGAGGTTGGCCAAGGACCCTCACACAGAGGACTGGAGACCAGCAAGGGCTGTCCTGTAGTTTTTGTTTTGTTTTTGAACTAAACTGCTCCCTAGAGCTGCCTAACCAGCATTCTAACTATTCTTTATTTCCTTTTGTTTTGTTTGGAGGGGCTTGAAGAAGCAAGGAAACTTGAGCAACATCAAGCAGGTAAGACTAAGTGCCAGGCAAAGTGAAGCTCCCATTGGCTTGGCCACAGGCACTTCCTATTATAGGAAGGCTGCAGGGGAGAAACAGTCTACTGCTGGCTCTGGAGCACCTGCTGAGCTCATAATAGGGGAAAAAAACTTTCTTATCAGAGGCATGGTTTGAAGGTCAAGACATGCCACCTGAGGGATCTGGTAAGAGTATTAGGACTCTAATCCCACAGAGACTGAATGCAGGAGAAGTGACCAGGCCCCGATTGGGGGAAAGTAGGTCAGGAAGATGGGTCCAGTTTTCCTCTGAAATGGGAAAGTGGCTTCCAGCCTCCATCTTACACAGCTAAACAATGTGTGAGGTCTCTGTCTCCTAACACCACACTGCCACCTGGTGTCCAGGTAGTATGTTATAATGTATATATGTGTGTGTGTTTACATATATAATATACACATATATATTATTTTTCTCCTTTTTTTGCTTCTTTTCCCAATATTTCCTTACTATTTTGTTGTTGTTGCTGTTGTTTTCTTTCTTTCTTTCTTTCTTTTTTGGTGGCATTTGGTGTTGTATTTTTAATTTTTACTTTTTTCAATAGCAAGGGCTCCTCCATTTTGGTTATGGTTTTTCAGCCCCTTTTATTCTTTTTCTTCCTTTTATGTCTTTCTTTTTTTCCCCTATCTTTTGGTTGATATTTTTACTCTTCTCATACACATAAATTTCTCATAAAATAACTAAGACATTTCTTATTTTTCTCCAGTTTATATAATGGTATTTTTAATTTTCTTTAAATATTTTTATTATCTTTTTCTCTTTGTCTTTTCTCTGAGAACTGAGAGATCATGGCATTGAGGGGGGATCAGCCATGGCATTGGTTTGGCTCAAGGAGGTACTATAAGCTCATTGTCTAGTATGTCCTCCTACCTTTGGCTTTTGGAAAGGTTGTATTAGTAGGTCTCTGCTGCAATATGCTAGTGATTTTTATCTCTATTTGGTGGAAGTGGGGTCTTGTTTTAGCCTAAGCTGATAAGAAGATTCTGACCTCAAGGGACCTACCCAGTCTGGCCCCTCAAAGTTCTAGAGTTGTGCATGTGGGTCAAAGCACCCTGCCACATACTACAAATGCTCACATCTCTCTCACATTCTATCTTTTCTCCTTTTCTTCAATTCTCCTTTCATGCCCTTCATTTTTGTTTTTCTTTTTTCTATATCATTTTATTTTCTTCTCCTTTGTGGCTATTAATACTTCTCTTCCTTTTGTTCTTATGCCTAAAGACAACTTCAACACCTAAGCTCAGAGACAAGGTAATTCAAAGCAAAGAGGCAATGAGAAAAAAAGGTAAGGAAAGGAAGTGAATAAGAAATCATCCTTGAGAAAGAATAAACAGAAAAATTCTGGCAACATGAAAACCAAGAAAAGAGTAACCCCTACAAGGTAGAATGAGGTAGCCACCACAAAGAATTCAACCTATAAAGATTTAATGGAAATGACAGAAAGATAATTTAAAATATGGATGGCAAAGGCAATAAAGGAAATTAATAAGAACGTGGAAAAACAGAACCAAAAAATGTCTGAGAGGTATGAAGAATATAGAAAGCATATGGCAGAGTTTAAAGGAATTGAAGAAGTCAGAGAACTTAAATATGCAATTGAAAATATCAATAACAGATTAGATCATGGAGAAGAAAGAATTTCGGAACTTGAGGATAAAGCACTTGAGCTAACCCTGGTAGATAAAAGGTAGAAGAGAAAAGAGAAAGCAGAATATTTGCTCAGAAAATTATGGAACTTCATGAATCATTCAAACATAGGAATTATAGTGGTCCCAGAAGGGGAAGAAGAATGTCCAAAGGGAATGGAAGCCCTTCTGGAAGATATCATAAATGAAAATTTCCCAACTATTTTCATAGGGATATCAAATCCCTGGTCATCTCAACCTGAATAAAGCATTTCTAACATACATTGCAATGAACCTGTCAAAAGTCAAGACAAAAGAGAAAATTATGCAAATAGCCAGGAGTAAATTTGATGTCCAGAGAAGATCCAGCAGGGTGACAGTGTAAATTTCAGATGAAACAATCCAAGGCAGAAAAGAATGGTCATCTACATTTTTACTTTCTTAAAAAAAGTAATTTTCAAGCCAGACTTCTATATCTTGTGAAAGTAAGATTCAAAATTGTTGGAGAAATCAAATCTTTTACTGATAAGTTGAAGTTTGTCACAAGACAAGCTCTATAGGAAACACTTAAAACTGTTCTCCACACTGACTATCACAATGGAGCACCAGCAAAGTAAACACCCAGAAAATAAAGGACAACCTGCCTTCTACAATGATGCAAAGGATAAAACTAACCAATGGGCTTTCACAAAATAAGATGAACAGATCGCCACTACACTTATCAATTCTCTCAATAAATGTAAATTACCAGAATTCCTCACTGAAGAGGCACAAGGTAGTTGACTGGAAAAAAAAAGACAAAAAATCACAAACCATCTATATACAGTCTACTCAAAACACAACTAGACTCTAAGGACAAAAGAAGACTCAAGGTGAAAAGTTGGCAAACAACATTTCAGACAAGTGGAAATCAAAATAAAGGAGGAGTCACAATCTTATTTTCAGGTAACAGTGGACTTTAAACTTTAAAGCAACTTTCTTTAACTTTAAAGCAACTAAAGTTAAGAAAGACAAAGATAGTTCGTACTGGTCAAGGGTACAATACAACAAAAAGACATTTCAATTCTAAATATTTATGCACCCAACATAAATGTTGAGATTTATGATGCAGACTTTAAGTGGCCTGAGCAGTTTGATATCCTATAACACCATAATAGCCAGGGACTTTAACACATGTATGGCATAACTGGACATATCCTCTAATCAGAAACTAAACAAAGATATAAGTAAAATAACATGACCCTAGAACAAATGGGCTTAATAGACATATACAAAACACACAAACCCAAACCTAAGGAAGATATGTACTTTTTGTCAGTCCATCAAACACTGCAAAATAGATCCTATCCTATGACACAAATCAAACATCAACAAAAATTAAAAATTTGAAATTAGGGCAATGCCTGTGGCTCAAAGGAGTAGGGCGCTGACTCCATATACTGGAGGTGGCGGGTTCAAACCTCGCCCTGGCCAAAAACCACACACACACACACACAAAAAAAAAAAAAAATTTGAAATTTTTCTTATATCTCTTCAGACCACAAGGCGGTAAAGGTGGAAGTAAACTCCAAAAAAAATTTTCATCCCCACACAAAGGCATAAAAATTAAACAACCTTATGTTGAGTGATAGTTAGAACAAGGAAGAAATAAATGAGGAAATAATTAACTTCCTCAAACATAACAATAATGTAGCTCCATGCTACCAAACCTGTGGGATACTACAAAAGCAGTCTTAAGAGGGAAATTTATTGCATTAGTTGTCAACATCCAAAAAATAGAAAGAGGTCATTTTCAAACAGCTCTATCTCCAGAGCTGGTGCTGGGGAGAAAGAACCAGTGAGGAATGTGCACCTGAGGGCGATGCAGCTGCAGAAGGAGGGAGATGTGGCCAGAGCTGCTGGGATGGAGCAAGATGGCTGACTGCAAGCAGCTTCCAAAAAAGGCTCCTGTCCAAAAGGAAAGATAACCTCCAAAAATTGTGCAATTAAGCTGAATACTGGGAGCCCAGCCGAGAGAGAGAAGTGATTTCTGTGGATCACCTCTGCTGAGAATGGCTGCAACCCCCAAAAAGCATGCTTCAGGTACAAAATTCATCTGAAAGGAAGAATGCCTGTCCCCTCCCCCAAGAAAGCTCTGAGTTTCTTGCTTTTCTGTTTCCTTTCTTTTTATTCTCCTCTTTTGCTCCTGCAAGTTTTCTACAGATAAGCAGTGAACTGTGGACCTCTTATCTCACCCCATGGAAGAGTGCTGTGGAAAGTGAGGTGTGCTTCCTCTGAGCACCCTGGTGGGCGTCTGCTAGGCAGAAAACCTGAACTAAAAATTTCCCCACCATTCTGAACCCACTGTACACCCTTCCCTCCTTACCTGATAAACTGGAAGCTTAACCCCCACTGAGACTGAGGGAGGAGGTCCCTGAGCAGCACCCCACCCCTGCCTGCCAGAACAAGTGCACAACTGGGAAAAGACTACAGGGGGGGCCGTGGCGAGCCTGCCTCCCCTTGGGCCAGGGAAGCTGCAGGCAAGTGCCTGGCCCTACGCCCATGCTTGCTGGGCTTCCACGGGTCCGCCAACTGCTAGAGACTCTGACAGCAACAGCCAGGCCTCCCCCAGCCAGGAACTCCCCCGGCGACCATGCAGGCCTCTGCCTGTCACCCGCAGGGCCCCTGCAGGTCCGCCCCTGGCGAATAAATCCCCTGGCGACCGTGCGGCTCTGCCCCCAAGCTTGCAGGGCTTCCACAGGCCTGCCTTCTGCCAGGAACTCTGCCTGCAACCTCCAGGCCTCTGCAGGGTGGCCCACAGCCAGAAACACTTCTGGCAACTGCCAGGCCCTATGCCTGTGCTTGCCAGGCTTCTGCAGGTCTGCCATCTGCTAGAGACACTGCCGTCGACCACCAGGCCTCTGCAGGTCTGCCTCCAGCCAGGAGCTCCCCCGCTGACTGCCGGGCTTCTGTAGGTCTGCTTTCTGCCAGGGACTCCACCGTGACCACCAGGCCCCAGGCCAGGGTCACTCCCGGCAAATGCGCGGGCCTCCGCCTGGCAGCCATGAGGCCTAAATAGGCCAGCTTTCCTCCAGGGACCCCACCGGCGACTGCCAGGCCTATGCAGGCCCACCGCCGGCCAAAAACTTCCCAGAAGACCGCAAGGCCTTGTGCCCACCAGTTGAAAGACTAGACACAACGGTGAAAACAACCATGGGGCAGAATCAACGGAAAAACTCTGGCAATATGAATAATCAGAGTAGACCAAACCCTCCAAGTAACAACAAGGCAGACACAGCACAAGATCTCGTGCATAGGCAAATGGCTGAGATGTCTGAAATTGAATTCAGAATCTGGATTACAAATAAGATCAGCAGAATGGAGGAAAAGATGGAATTAGAATTTCAAGCAGTAATTCAAAACATGACCCAAAAGATGTCTCAAGAATTCAACAAATTCAAAGACAAAATGACCAAAGATTTTGACACATTGAGACAAGAAGTTGCAGCCCTTAAATATCTGAGAAATTCAGTAGAATCCCTCAGTAACAAAATGGAGCAAGCAGAAGAAAGGATTTCTGACACAGAAGCCAAAGCTTTCAAACGCTCTCAAACCTCCAAAGAACCAAGAGAAATGGAAGACAAAAACAGATTACTCTCTCAGAGAGCTCTTGGATAATTTGAAGAAAAACAATATTCACCTCATAGGGATTCCCGAAAGCGATGAAGCAGCTTCACAAAACACAGAATCCCTTATTCATGAGATTATGAAAGAGAACTTTCCAGACATGCCAAGAGACTCTGAAATTCAGATAACAGACAGTTTCAGAACCCCAGCACGACTCAACCCGAATAAGACATCCCCCAGTCACATCATAATTAAGTCCACTAAAGTAAATATGAAGGAGAAAATTTTGAAAGCAACCAGACAAAAGAAATCTATAACCTACAAGGGGAAGAATATTAGAATAACTGCAGATCTCTCTGATCAAACTTTTCAAGCAAGAAGAGAATGGTCATCGGGTTTTAATTTCCTAAAACAAAATAACTTGCAACCCAGGATTTTGTATCCAGCTAAACTGAGCTTCATTTATGATGGACAAATTAAATATTTTAATTACATCCACATGTTGAAGAAATTTGCCATAACTAAACCAGCTCTTTGGGATATTCTCAGACCTATTCTTCATAAAGACCAGCATAATCCCCCAAAACAAAAGTAAACTCATCTAGAAACTTTTTATCAAAGTACAACTCACACAGCGGCAAAAGGATTAAAAATGTCCACTAGATTTTCTCAAGATTTACCATTGGTTTCAATTAATGTGAATGATTTAAACTGTCTTCTAAAGAGACATAGGTTGGCAGACTGGATACAAAAACTCTGGCCAGATATCTCCTGCATACAAGAATTGCATCTTACCTTAAAAGAAAAATTTAGACTCAAGGTGAAGGGATGGTCATCTATATTCCAGGCAAATGGAAAACAGAAAAAAGCAGGTGTTGCAATCTTATTTGCAGATACAATAGGCTTTAAACCAACCAAAGTAAAGAAGGATAAAGATGGACATTTCTTATTTGTTAAAGGTACTACTCAATATGATGAGATTTCAATTATTAATATTTATGCACCCAACCAGAATGTGCCTCAATTTATAAGAAAAACTCTAATAGACATGAGTAAGTTGATTTCCTCCAGCTCCATAGTAGTTGGAGATTTTAATACTCCTTTAGCAGTGTTGCATAGATCCTCCAGAAAGAAGCTAAGAAAAGAAATTTTAGATTTAAACTTAACCATTCAGGGCTCGGCGCCTGTGGCTCAATGGGCTAAGGCACCAACCATGTACACCTGAGCTTGCGGGTTCAAATCCAGCCTGGCCCGCCAAACAACAATGACGGCTGCAACCAAAAAATGGCCAGACAGGTTGTTGCAGGGTTTGTAGTCCCAGCTACTTGGAAGGCAGAGGCAAGAGACTCGCTTGAGCCCAGAAATTGGAGGCTGCTGTGAGCTGTGATGTCACAGCACTTTATCCAGGATGACAGCTTGAGGCTCTGTCTCAAAAAAAAAAAAAAAAAAAGTTACAGGGATGAAAAACTACCTGTGGGGTGTAAACTTAACCATTCAACAACTGGACTTAACAGACATCTACAGAACATTTCATCCTAATAAAATTGAATACACATTCTTCTCATCACCCCATGAAACATACTCCAAAACTGATCACATCTTAGGTCACAAGTCCAACCTCATTAAATTTAAAAGAATAGAAATTATTCCTTGCATCTTCTCTGACCATCACGGAATAAAAGATGAACTCAATAACAACAGAAATCTGCATACTCATATAAAAACATGGAAGCTAAATAACCTTGTGCTGAATGATAGATGGGTCATAGACAAGATTAAGAAGGAAATTACCAAATTTTTGGAACAAAATGACAATGAAGACATGAATTATCATAACCTCTGGGTTACTGCAAAGGCAGTCCTAAGAGGGAAATTTATAGCACTGCAAGCCTTCCTCAAAAAAATGGAAAGAGAGGAAGTTCACAACTTAATGGGACATCTTAAGCAACTGGAGAAGGAAGAAAATTATTCCAACCCCAAACCGACCAGAAGAAAAGAAATAATCAAAATCAGAGTAGAATTAAATGAAATTGAAAACAAAAGAATTATACAACAGATCAATAAATAAAAACGTTGGTTTTTTTGAAAAGGTCAATAAAATAGATAAACCTTTGGCTAACCTAGCCAGGAAAAAAAGAGTAAAGTCTCTAATTTCATCAATCAGAAACGGTAAAGACAAAATAACAACAGACCCCTCAGAAATTCAAAGAATTCTTAACGAATATTACAAAAAAACTTTACTCTCAGAAATATGAAATTCTGAAGAAAATTGACCAATACTTGGAAGCACGCTATTTACCAAGACTTAGCCAGAATGTAGTGAAAACATTGAACAGGCCTATATCAAGTTCTGAAATAGCATCAACTATAAAAAATCTCTCTAAAAAAGAAAACCCCGGGACCAGATGGCTTCACGTCAGAATTCTACCAAACCTTTAAAGAGGAACTAGTACCTTTATTACTAAACCTCTTCCAAAATATAGAAAAAGAGGGAACACTACCCAACACATTCTATGACGCAAACATCACCTTGATCCCTAAACCAGGGATAGACCCAACAAGAAAAGAAAACTATAGACCAATATCACTAATGAATATTGATGCAAAAATATTTAACAAGATACTAACAAACAGAATCTAACAACACATCAAACAAATTATACACCATGACCAAGTGGGCTTTATCCCAGGGTCTCAAAGGGGTTCAATATACGTAAATCTATAAATCTGCACATAAACAAATTTAAAAATAAAGACCATATGATTCTCTCAATTGATGCAGAAAAAGCTTTTTACAATATCCAGCATCCTGTCATGATCAGAACACTTTAAAAAATTGGTACAGAAGGGACATTTCTTAAACTGATAGAGGCCATCTACAGCAAAGCCACAGTCAATATCGTATTGAATGGAGTTCAATTGAAACCATTTCTACTAACATCAGGAAACAGGCAAGGTTGCCCATTGTCTCCACTGCTCTTCAACATCGTTAATGGAAGTTTTAGCCTTTGCAATCAGGGAAGAAAAGGCGATCAAGAGTATCCACATATGGTCAGAAGAGATCAAACTTTCACTTTTCACAGATGATATGATTATATACCTGGAAAACATGAGAGATATAACTATAAAACTTTTAGAAGTGATCAAGGAATATAGCAATGTCTCAGGCTACAAAATCAACACCCATAAATCTGTAGCCTTTATATATACCAACAATGGCCAAGCCAAAAAAACAGTCAAGGATACTATTCCTTTCATAGTAGTGGCAAAGAAGATGAAATGTTTGGAAGTTTACCTAACAAAGGATGTGAAAGATCTCTATAAAGAGAACAATGAAACTTTAAGAAAAGAAATAGCTGAAAATGTTAACAAATGGAAAAATATACCATGGTCATGGCTGGGAAGAATCAACATTGTTAAAATGTCTATACTACCTAAAACAATATATAATTTTAATGCAATTCTTATCAAAGCTCCAGTGTCATATTTTAAAGATCTTGAAAAAAATACTTCATTTTATATGGAATCAGAAAAATCCTCGAATAGCCAAGACATTACCCAGAAATAAAAACAAGGAAGGAAGAATCACACTACCAGACTTGAGACTCTCCTATAAATCGATAGTGATCAAAACAGCATGGTATTGGCACAAAAACAGAGAGGTAGATGTTTGGAACAGAATTGAGAACCAAAAGATGCATCCAGCTACTTACCGTTACTTGATCTTTGACAAGCCAATTAAAAACATTCAGTGGGGAAAGACTCCCTATTTAACAAATGGTGCTGGGTAAACTGGCTGGCAACCTGTAGAAGACTAAAACTGGACCCACATCTCTCACCATTACCTGAGGCAGACTCTCACTGGATTAAAGATTTAAACTTAAGACAGGAAACTATCAAAATATTAGAAGAAAGTGCAGGGGAAACCCTTGAAGGAATTGGCTTGGGTGAATATTTTATGAGGAGGACTCCACAGGCAATTGAAGCAGTATCAAAAATACACTACTGGGACATGATTAAATTAAAAAGCTTCTGTACAGCCAAGAACATAGTAAGTATAGCAAGCAGACAACCCTCAGAATGGGAGATAATATTTGCAGGTTATGCCTCCAACAAAGGTTTAATAACCAGAATCCACAGAGAACACCAAAGTATTAGCAAGGAAAGAATAAGTGATCCCATCTCAGGGTGGGCAAAGGACTTGAAGAGAAACTTCTCTAAAGAAGATAGACACACAGCCTACAGACAGATGAAAAAATGCTCACCATCCTTAATCATCAGAGAAATGTGAATCAAAACTACTTTGAGATACCACCCAACTCCTGTAAAATTAGCCCACATGACAAAATCCCACAACCAGAAATGTTGGCGTGGACGTGGAGAAAAGGGAACACTTCAACACTGCTGGTGGGAATGCACACTAATATGTTCCTTTGGGAAGAATGTTTGGAGAGTACTTAGAGATCTAAAAATAGACCTTCTATTCGACCCTATAATTCCTTTACTAGGTATATACCCAGAAGACCAAAAATCACACTACAACAAAGACCAGAATGTTTATTGCAGCCCAATTCATAATTTCTAAGTCATGGAAGAAGCCCAAGTGCTCATCGACCCATGAATGGATTAATAAATTGTGGTACATGTATACCATGGAATACTATGCAGCTTTAAAGAAAGATGGAGACTTCACCTCTTTCATGTTTACATGGATGGAGCTGGAACATATTCTTCTTAGCAAAGTATCTCAAGAATGGAAGAAAAAGTATCCAATGTACTCAGCCCTACTATGAAGCTAATTTAAAGGTTTCATACGAAGGCTATAACCCAACTATAGCACAAGAATATGGGGAAAGGGATAAGGGAGGGGAGAGGTTGGGGTTGAGGGAAGGGAATTGGTGGGGCCACACCTATGGTGCTTCTTAGAAGGGTACAGGCAAAACTTACTAAATGCAGAATACAAATGTCTTCATACAATAACTAAAAAACTGCCATGAAGGCTATGCTAAACAGTTTGATGAAAACATATCAGATTGTATATGAAACCAGCACATTGTACCCCTTGATTGCACTAATGTATGCAGCTATGATTTAATTTAAAAAAAAGAAATATTTTTAGTAAAATAATGGTCATATCTTAGGCCAAACCATACAAAATTTGTTTTTTAGATAAAAAGTTTACAAAACGCACAAATATTGGCAACTTCAATTCCATCTAATAATAATATATGTGCTTGTGAATTAATAATTAAGAATATTAAATGATTCATTTGATAACTGTCACAATTTCAAAGTAATAATAAGTATGACAATATTTCAAGATATTTGTCCCAACAGTAATATGCTATGAAAATATTTGTGAATTCTGTTGGTGACACAATTGCAGATACTGCTAATAATGCTGTGGTGTCCTTCCTTGTCTTATAATTTAAAGGCAGTGATAAATTTCCATTCAAGCAGATGTCAGAAGGAAGCTACTTTGAGGAGCAAAGAATCTGTGCAAGGAATTCTTGCGCTAAATTCTTGGTGTCACTTTTAGAACCCTTAATTGATTTTTTTAATTTCATACAAGTGTTTAAAATTAATCAGTCTTAAATTTATGTTTAATATCTTAATGACAAAAAAAAAAAAAATTCTGTCTCCATCTCTAGGTGGGATAGGCCATTTTGCTTTATCACATTGCCTGCATAGGCCCTAGCCAGAGAGTGCTACCTGAAACAGACTCATGTTTACCTGAAGATATGCATGTAAATTTATTTATAATGTATTTTGTTAGTAAAAGGCTAATGTTATTAGGTTAATTTTTTAATCCAAAGAATTCATTTACATGGTATATTTTGGGTTGCATGTCCAAGTTTTTCATTCAGTAATGTAGGTGCATACATCATTGAAATTCCTTGTTCAACTTTAACATTCTTTAATTTGTTAGTAAGATGGAAGAAAGGTAACAACAGAAAAGAGCCTGGGAACAGAGTCATGAATAGAGTGAAGGCATGTGACATCAAGTACATGGTTGCTCATAGAAACGAAAACATTTTTTAGGAGTTCCCCAACTCCTTCTCCATGGCACTCCTGAAGATTCTTTTGACTTCCTGAGAGATCCTGACCCCGCCCTTAGAGAACGCATCCTGCAAAGTCATTACCATGCTTGACCATGGAGAAATGAGTGTCTGAGACATAATTTCATTTCCTCTTATTAAATACAAAGATAAAGAACAAAATTAACCTAATAACATTCATACATTTGTAAGAACAACCAACTGTAAAAGAAAGTGATAAGCAGTTTGTAAATTTTCTTTTTGCAACACTCTTGTTAAACTAACTGAAGTGTCCTGCCTCCAGGACAAGCTTAGAGAGAACACACTTTAAGTGATTATTCCTAATAGGTTATTATTTTAAATGAACTCCTTAAGAGTCACATGTGTGGCATTTGGTCAATCCGCTACATTTGCAATTACAAACCAGAGCTTTTTATGGCAGGCAAATTGTTTTATATACTCCATAGCTGCACTTAGGACAGAAGACTCAGCCCTCTTCCTCTTGAAAAGCAATAAGGGAAGTCCTATCCCATGCCGGAGGGTGATTAAGCTTCTTAAATCACTTCTTATGTGCAACAAAAAACATTCTCTTCTAATCCTATTTCTCTGAAAGAATAAACTTTATATTCCAGATGGGCTTACAGGACTGAGATTCTATTTGCTCTTGGTTTTAGCCTATGTGTCTATTTTAATAACCACTGCAGAGCCAATGAGCAATCAACCTATGAACTCCATTATACGAATCACTTTTATAGCATCAACAGGATGTATCCGGAGCTGTATTCACATTACACAGCTGATGCTCAGATTTGATCTGCTAAATTGACAATTGGCAAATCTCAAGTTTACTTGTGTTTTTTAAAACATGATATTTAAGACCTTGCCTTGATTCTAGTCCATGCTCTATTACTTATTAGCCAATAAGTTGTGTGACTTTCTTAAGCTTTCATTTCCTCATGGCCAAAGTGGAGATAACTACCTCCCTAATGGGATTATGTAAGAAATGAATGGGAAGAGATGGTTTATGTAAAAATGACAAGCCGGATCCTAGACCATAGTAAACATTCAATAAATATTATTATTGAAATATGTATATGAGCACTCTCACCCCTCACCTCAAAGAGGATTGCAGTGAGTCTGTCCAGGATACAACCAGAGTCTCATGCACCAGAACTGATGTAGAAGAATTTCCACAAGATGCCAAGAACAGGAAGAGCTAGAGTTTGGATTTCATGTTAAAGTTCTTAAAGAGTATAAGGTTTAAGGTGGCAAAACCAAGAACAGTTTGTAAGTCAAGGAGGAAGGGTGTGAAATACAGAACTAAAAACTAGAGATATTTTATAAGTTTAAAAGGATAAGTTATAAGTCTGATGAGTTTCAAACATACCCAGAATGAGTTTGACAGAGGAGGGTGCATGGTGGCTGGTGAGATGGCTTCATAATTTGCATCCATTGGCCATCAGGCCCAGGCATGGGAGTCATTCTGACTGGCTGAAAGGTGTTGGGTTATAGTGAACAAAGTGGTAGAGTATTCCTAATCCTCCACTGTCTCACAATGGAGTGTCTACAAACTGCCAGGCACTGAATCTCTTTCTAGAGATAACTAGGTACGAAGACATGGGTTTTGTTAACAAGAACCTCAGAAGAGGTCGGACAACTGACCTATGAAGAAAGAGCAGTTATCAACTGCTGTGAAAACAATTCACTTCAGATAGATGGAAGAAAAGCTTTGGCATGGAAAGCAGATATGACAGCTCACTGCAGTAGTTGGTGGGAAGCCAGAGCAGCAGGTTCCCCTGGTCCAGCTCCTGGTAGCCGGGGAGCTGAGCTACATGGAAAGTCCTGTGTTCTGCCGCCTGCCACCCACAATCCACACAAGGGGAAGGATTACATAAACACCATTGCAACATGTTGGGAGATATAGCGGGGAGAGCCCAGACAGCTTTATCTCATCTCATTCCCAAGGCCATGAGCGAGGAAGCCCAAACACTTTTACCTGCCCCTACACCAGTTTTTTAGCCTAGGTGACAGAATAGATGATCTTGAATTAGTTGTGCAACTAAGTAACACACATAGAGGTACAGGTTTGAAGGGAGAGAAAATGGATTCTGTTTGGATATGCGGAGTGTGAGCTGTCAATCATCCAGGACCCTAAACACACGGCTAAGTGCAGGAAGAGGCCCAAGTTTGTTGGCCACCAGCTTAGATATGGGAGTCACAGCTATGGGATGGTGTACCAGTCTGCTCATACTACCATAGCAAAATATCACAGGCCAGGAAATATATTTTCTCATGATTCTGGAGGCAAAAATGTCCAAGATCAATGTCCCTGTAAATTGTCTTTCTGATAAGGGATCTCTTTCTGGCTGGCCGACTCTGCCTTCTCACTGTAGCCTTTTCCCTGCAGGCATGCAGAGAGGGAAGGCAACTCTCCTGTGCCTCTCTTATTAAGGATTTCAATCCTGTTGGATAAAGGCTCCACCGGTCTGATATTAGCCTTAATTACTTTCCTGGAGGTTCCATCTCCAGAGACAGACACACTGGGGATTAGAGCTTCAACATATAAATTTTGGGAGACTCAAATTTTCATTCCATAACAGGTAGAATAAGAATGCTAAGGACAGCATGGAGAATAAGAACAGAAGCCCTCGAGGACAAAAGTATGGAAATGTGACGTTAAAAAGTAATGGTGGGGGGGCGGAGCAAGATGGCGGACGAGTAACAGCTTCCTTGCGGCTGGGCACAGTGAGACTGGGGAGAGAGGACTTCAGGCATCTCTGCCAGGCGGGATCTGCCCAGAAACTTCCCTTTGGGGACACAGGGAGACAG
>CAUYON010071004.1:0-48157 GCA_963573935.1 Arctocebus calabarensis | reverse complement strand
GGCAGAATCACTCTGTTGTTACTGGATCTTTGTAGGGAGTGACCCTGTGTTTCTAATGATTTCTCAAACCCTGCAGGGTGGAGAGCTTAAATCCTCCTCAGCCTGCTTAGAAGACACTTTAAATTGCTAACTTGGGCTAAGTTGAAGCTTTCCCAGGAAAGCACTGTGTCTGGGATCACTCCTTGAGTGGCTATCCACTTACCCAGTGTGTCAAAACCGGTCTCACCCTATGCCCCTAAGGGCTAAAGCTGCAAGACGTCTCAGTCCCCACCTTTAGGCTGCTCGACTAGATTACTTGCTCCCTCCCAATGCCTGTTCTGGGACCCTGAAGGTGGAGCTTGCCAGGGCAGTTCTCCCACAATGACTCCACACAGCTCACCACCAAACACTGGCAGCTCTGTCTGGGCTTGGTGGCCCAGTCTGGGGCCCCAGACAACACTCAAAAAACCCCGCACTCCTGCCCAAGTTCCCCCCAGGCAGTTCAACTGAGTGCCAAGTACAAAAGAAACCCAAACGGCTCACAGGCAAGGCCCTTCCAGCCTGCAGTCCCACTGCTGCCCCACCCACAGCCGCCGACAGGATCAGACCGAACAAACAGACGTAACCACTTGCCCAATCTGCGCTGCTTTAGCCTTCCTCAGGGTGTCCAGAAGCCTCATGCTGTTTCCCTGTGTCCCCAAAGGGAAGTTTCTGGGCAGATCCTGCCTGGCAGAGATGCCTGAAGTCCTCTCTCCCCAGTCTCACCATTGCTTCTCGATTGTCTATTCTTCTTTTAAACTTGGATAATACCTCACTGTCTTCTTCACATACTTTAACTCCCTTTTCAGGTTTTCCATCTCTGCTGATTCCTGTTCTGTTGTTCTGCCTCATGGTGCCTTGCTTCATTATGTTTGACTGTGAGCTTCTATTTTTCCTTAGAGAAATTTTTATAGGAATTTTTGAGGCTAGAATAAAGGTGTATTCCTTCAGAAATGATTTTACTTTTGCCACTTCTCATGGTACTTCCTGTCTGAGAGTAGTTTATACTAAATTCGTGGCTTGAGAATTTTTATCTGCTCAGTTGATGTGTCTTTGGACAGCTCCAGGATATTTTCCCTCCACTTGTTTTACTTTAAGCCAAAGCAGCTTTTCTCTATCCTGTTTGGGGTGTTAGTGAAGTAGGTACACAAATTTCTGGGTCACATGTGCCCTCTGAGGATACAGCTCTATAACTGAGAGCCTCCTCCTAGATTTTTCTTGTTGACTAGAAACTGGATTTTTGCTTTCTTTCTTTGTTACCACCTCATATGAATTCCCTAGCCTCCTTCGTAGGCTGCTATGATAATAGAAGCTTGAGAGTTCCCCAAATTTGGCAAATATCTAATACGGCATAAATATCAGTGCTGTACTGACTTTTCTGGATTTTTGCCTTTGTTCTTTTTTGTCAGATCTTTGGTGAGCTATTTATGGATTCAAACACAAAGCAATATATCATCATGTTCATGTTTTTAATAGTTTTTGGATTAAAACACTGACAATGCAGTACTTCTGCTTCCCTCTTTTCTGCAAATAATAATTTTAAATCAATAGGGGATGTTAGGGGTTGTTTAATAATAAAACATCTGATAGAAGTGATTAACAATGAGTGGTACAGAGGAAGGGTGAGAGAGGAAGAGAAAAACTGACAGCTATGTGATATGAATCTATGTTCATTTTCATACTGCAACTAGATACACCTTTTTAGTATTCACATGAATGTTTTTGGTGGCTCTTAGTAACATTGGTAATAAAATTCTAGTGTTCATAGATTTTCAGGCACAAATAGATATTTACTTATAATGCCATTTTTATCTTTTGTAAAAATTTTATACTTATGTATGGATTTGGTGTTTTATATGACATAAATAGATTTTTCTTCAATCAAAGATCAAATTTAAATTCACCTATGCATTTTTTTGTCCAGAACGCTTATGATTTCACTGTTTTATTCTCTATTTTTTAATTTATCAGGAGCTTACTTTTTGTGCAGTAACCTTTGTTTCCTAAAAAGTTAACAAATTATACAGTGCAATCAACTAAATGCAAATATGTCTACAATTTGGAAATTCTACCTATAATTTAAATTAATTTGGTCTATTTCTGGACTGTTCATTGTATTTTAAATATATAACTATTTCCTGCTTATCATTAAATATCTTTCTAATTGTGTATTTAGGTTATAAATATATTCACACCTTAAGAAAAATATATCAACTTCATTTTCCATAATTTTATATTTATAAATACCTTTGAATTCACCTGTATGTTTCACACCTTTATGGTTATTCTTTGGTGTAATTTATTTCAATGCTATAATTATAAAAATAACTTAATCAATTTTAAAAGGAGGCATTCATTTGACTAGAGAAGGAATTTAACTTACTGACTGAAAATACTAGAATAGAATATAAAAAAAATTGTCTGAAATGGTAAACAGCAAAACTGAGGAAATTGAGTACCAAAAATTTGAAAGTAAAATATATTATAGAATTTTCTGTAGTTTATGTTTAACTTATGGAAAGGCAGTATGTTTGCTCTTTTAATGTCTTGATTTCTCATACAACTGATTCATGCTCTGATGCTAAGATCAGTTATAGCTCTTTCCCGGCTAAAATGAATGATCAACATTTAATTGTCTCTGTTTCCTATAAGTTGATGTGAACATCAGGCTCAGATTTACTAAACAGATTTACTAAAAATATTAGCCTTGGTATATTTTCCCCTGGAAACATATAGATATTACTTGGAAAAACATGTATTTCACATTTTATCCATTATTATGTCAATGCCATACATACAAGTGTATCTGAAGTTGAAGGGTTCTGGAATTATTGAGAATGATACTGTCTGAAAAGGTCTATTAATATACTTACGTGCCATATGACAACATTTAGTCAACAATGGATTATATATGCAACAATGGTCTCATAAGATTACTCAGATAATGAAACTGAAAAAGTCCTATCGACTACTGACATCACAGATGTCATAATGTCATAGCACAAAGCAAGACATGTTAGAGGCTATGCTGGTGTAAACTACTGCACTGTCAGCCTTACAGAAGCCTTATGGCACATAGGCTGATATGGAGTACTTAAAACTTGATAACAGGTGAAAAACTATTTTCTTGTGCATGTTTCAGGAGCAGTTTTATTCAGGTATGCTTAATATAGAACTTGAATAGATATTCTTGTTCAGATAAAACAAATAAATTTTACTTTCCTTGGGGACATAAACATATTTAAAAAATTGACAAAAATTGCATTCAGAATTTGTTTCTTTCCTTAAGTCTATATTTTCTCTTTTTATAAAAATTAAAAATAATGAAGCAATAATTAAGAAGATTAGTGGCTTTTTATTAATTTATTATAAAATATAACCAGAATATGTAAAATTTGCTCATACTACTAAAAGCTATTAATTAGATATATTAACTGTGGTTAGTTATTTTTCTTTGTATCTTATATTAACACATAAAATAATATTTACTGAAAGTAAGTATAAGGCTTGTTATACCTAATTTTGTGTACTTGTCCATATTCAGAAATCAATACATGTGCTAAAATTACTGACACTTAGAGCAATTTAATTCTTCTTTAGATATATAAAATAAATAAAAAATTTCTTACTCAAAGCTTAAGAGAAAGCAACAGTATTCTAGGTTTGGGTTTCTTTTTTATTTGAGTAAAAATACTTTCATTTGACTTCTTTTGCACTTTTTAAAAAAAATTGAGAAGACCTTTGATAGCTGACACTTACTTTATACTTTTCTCCTTTTTTTACTATTATATTATAATAGTAGTCATTTCATATTTTTCTAGGTTGTCCTAGTTATATGTCCTAGTTATATAGGCAGAATAAATGGAACTTGGGATCTCATTGTCAGTTATCCAAACAAGTTTTCTTGTCCCTGATGTGTGACTCTGTGCTGGGTCTGGTAAGGTTGACAAGGGAGAGCAGATGACTAATGGCCTTGATAGCACCCAGATTAAAGCTGCACTAAAAAAGTTCTGGTGCCCGTATATTTGAACTAGTGTCTAGTGTAAGTTTGTGATTCTTCTTTTCTTAAAATAAGAACGTGATTATGTTGAATTATAGATTTAAATAAAATAATTTATTAAATTACTTTTTGAAATTCATATTTTATTTACAAGCAAATGAAGACTGTCCCTTCTAAACTCTAATTTGGGATAAGAAGAACAATATAGAGATGTAGTAGTTGCTGGTTCCACAGTGGCCTGTGAAAAGAGTCCATGCCACTGTTTCTTTAAAGAATGATTTTGTTTTAAAAAACAAAACCCCACCTGATTTCTTCATGATATCTATGTTGATAGACCCAATGCATCTCAAACTTCCTTTCTCCTGCTGTTGCCACTTGGGAGGAACAGAATAGGGATCCCAGCCCAGACCAGCACTCCTTCCCAGGCTTTAAGCCACCAAGTCCCACCAGAAACTCCAGCACATGACCTAGACTTACTTTTTTTTAAATTGAAGATCATTTTTAGTGAAAATATCCTAGTTTATTGAACGTTAAATTTATTTTTTTAAATAAATTCTATTGTACCTTATGCCTCCTTTCCTTTTTATAATTTCTTTACTTGGGCTATAAACTTATTTTTGGGCCTGAGTTTTCTCTAGGCTAATCCACTTCCTCACTAATTTCACATATTTTGTATACCTTGTGCTATAGGAACTTATGTAGAATAAATGTGTTCTAACTGTAGCAAAATCTATGAGTTATTAACATTGAAATCCTGGTTGAAATACTTTCAATCTTATTTTACACTTATACCAACCCTTTTAATCCTCTTGGCATGTATTTCTAGGCCCAACTTTGTTATTTGTAGCCAGGTAGGATATCTATGATCCTAGAAACAATAACTACATTGACTTGTAGGGATCAAAGTAATCATTAATTTTTGCTTTGTTATATACTAAAAGGACAAATACTGTAACAAACCTGAGTTGTTAAGGTGGTAAACACAGAAAATTCTACAGAAAATCTTTGTAAAGGTTGACATTGCTACAGTTCTGCAAACACATATTTTTCCTAACAAGATTAACAAGTACCAGCTGCCTGCATTCAAAGCGACAATTTGACTTCAAATTCAATATTATATGATGCACTGAGTAAAATGCAGTAATTTAACTGACATATATATCACAATCACAAACGAGGAAACTAAAGCATACCTTCATGATATCTGCCAAGATTGTTATAAATGAAGAAGAGGAAATACTTGAGATTTTATTATGGCAAGCTTTTTTTTAATAAAAAAAACTAGTATTTTATAATTATGTAAAAATTTATCTGTAGGGTGCTTTACCAGGATAATGGTTCACTCAGCAGAGGTTGCATCCTCAGAGAAAAGCCACGAGGGGACCTGCCATATAAATAAGTTTCTTGTGATGGGGATACCTGGTTATAGATACATGGGAATAAAGCCATCTACCAGAATAAAGAAGAATCCCATCAAAGGCACACTGTAAACATCTGTGCCCAAATCCCTTGGATTCCAAGTTCAGTACAGGTTTAGAGCTTATGACCACTCTCAAGAAAAATATCTCAAGATGAAATTAGAAAAAAATATAATAAATTAAATCAAAACTGTAAAATAAATAAAAAATTAAATCAGTCTTATAATTTAAGGTAGCAGTCTGGGGCCCTACTGTCCCCTGAATTGCTGTAGGTAGAGACAATCACTTTTAAGGATTTGGGGGTTTCATTCTTTGTTGGTTACTTCATATCTCTGAATAATGTAAATATTCCAACAATCTTGATGTTTCTTACATCAGATATTCTGTTGATTTTTTTTTATCTATTAAATCATTGCTGTGTACATTAATGCAATCATGTGGTACAATGTGTTGGTGCTACATGCAATTTGAAATATTTTCATCAAACTGGTTAACATAGCCTTCACGACATTTTCTTAGTTATTGTGTTAAGACATTTGTATTCTACACAACATTCTGTTGATTTTCTGCTAGACTCGATAAGTAGTTGGCTCTTATATCTTCTTTCCCTTCTCTTCTCTCCACGACTACCCAATATAGTTGTATCACTACTATTATTCCTTTATTATGTTTTCAACTTTAATTATATTTTTATTTTTTATCACTTTTCCATTTACCCTAGAAATACTATTGTGACTCCCCTTTATGTAAGACTGTGTATGTGATCCCTAAATTCTCCTAATCTGTTTTTAGCCATTCTTTCTTCCATTTGTGTTTTGTTTTTTTCTCTAGATACAAAAACTATAATAAATAGTACAATTTCTTGCTCTTGAAAATTTCTACTGAACTGCAAAGGGTTTCAAGCTCTCTTTAAATATGTTGAGATTTGATAATGGAAGTCTTGTTTTTCCTATTAGATTTTTCATGATTTTATGATCTTTTCTTATGATTATTTAATGCGGAACCTTTCAGTCAGAATTTCCACATTAGTCTATTCTCTTAGACTAAGTTTATCTATGACCTTGGTTATTTCATTTGTTGTTCTCTTACTCTTTTCCTCCGCTTTGCATTTCATGAAGCACTAGAAGCTACATGGCATGCTAAAAACATAACTAACTATGCTTTGTAATAATGAGTAGGTTAATTATGTACTTTGGGTTTCCAAACCCTAGATTAGGAGAGCCATCAATTTGTTAATTTTATTTAGTTAGCAGTAGAATAACTGTAGTAAAAAAGGCAGAAACTCATGTTCTTTTTTTCTGGCAATGATTGCAAGCTTACAACCCATCATTTTATGTTCATAGATTTTCACTATTTTTTTTTACTGTATACTTGTTTATATTGAAACTTATGATTTCATTCTATACTACCTGACAAAGTTGTGATTTTTTTCCCATCATATGCCATTTAACTTAGTATTTTCTTTCTCATAAGTGCTCTGGGTAATTTGAAACTATTGTAATTTAACTGGATTATTCTGGTGATTTCTTCAGATTATTTATGATTATATAAGATACTTCTCAGGCCCTCTGTAAGGTCATTTTAGCAAATATGAATTATTATATGTTAGTATATAGGTATTAGTATAATAATTCATTTATGTTAAAATTGCAATAGCTATAAGTAGGAAAGGGGCAGGAAAATCATAACAGATAGATCCACGGTCAAATACCTCACATAGCTCTAAAACCAGTCCTTTAGGGAATAATGGTACAGATGACACTTTCCAGTGTATACATAATAAGGCAGCAGGTTCCTCCAGGGTAAGTCAGAATATTTCTAAAAAGCCTGTGCATTGTTGTAATTGTAGGTAGTGTGGATGACTTGCACTTGACTAGGGACATGAAGACTTGCATGATTTTAGGAAAAAGGGGTTTGTAAGATGTGGGCAGGTTATCAGAACCAGGAAAATGCTCCACCTTCATAAGGGAGATAAGCTACAGTCACAAAACAAAAGTATAATTTCAGTCACACATTGAGGAGGCCATGGCATGGGGTAGAAGTCTGCAGCTCACTAGGCACAGAGGTATCTGGAAAGTTAACCTAACCTAGCATTCAGCAAAATGCGACCTATTAAAACTCTCTGGGATTGTGGTTGAAAATTCAAATCATTAGGCCTATTCCAGTTATAGAATAAGATCTATTAATCTGTTTTAACTTCCCTGAAGGATCCTTATGAATTGTAAAATTTGAGGACCACGTCTTTAGACATACAAGACACTGAGTTTAGGATAGGGAGATAAATACTACAGATTTTATTTCACTTGCTCACAACTCTTCACACAAATATCAAGGCCAATCTTTAAGTCACTGTGAGGCTTGTCAGTGTGGACAAAGGTCTGGAAAGATTGTGCCTATAATATGAAAGAATTTATACATTCAGTAAAATAGAGCTAAAACAGAATGGAAGGGATTATTCACCCTCCCACCCCCACTTTATTATTATACTGGTTTAATTTGGCAATAAAATATGAAAAATCATTTTATCTTCATAATATCCCACTGTACTTTTCATAAGAAATACTAATAGGTTATATCCAGTCAGGGTAGCTTCACAATTAATCTAAAATAATGCACAAACATATTAAACATAGCTTAAGAGATCTAACTTTGTAACATTTGTGGACATGAAAAAAAATCTGTTGTTTAATAAATATGAAAGCTAGGATAGTCTTATATTAGCCAAAATTAAATCATAAATATAATATAAAATCAAATAAAAATAAAGTATCATAGCCCAATGGCAAGTTCCTTTTCATTCATCTGATGATACACAAAGGCCTGTTAGTTAAAGTAAAATCATCTGGAGTGTACTCAGATGCATTAAATTGTAGAGGCTTTAGAACATGTTAAGAAATGTGATTTTGATTTCACCTGCTGACTTTTTGAAGGCAACTTATTATAAGAAACAGTTGAGTAGTGATATCATGCTGTTGGCACTTGAGCTTTCTGCTAGAGGTTGCAATACAGTCTTTGGAAACCTGTAATTACTATTTGCTAAGTAATTCTAGGTTTTCATTATTGAATTTGGATCTGTCTAAAAGGTACTGAGATATAATAAGCAGGCATCAAGTTTCTTTGTGTCAATAATATTCAATTTCAACATGTTACTAGTAATATTTAATGGAATTGATAGGTTAAATTTATTGTATTTTTATGTTGTTATTGCTTTTATATTTACCAGTCTATAAGTCTTTCAGATGGAAAGATGTTTTGTTTTAGTATTATTAGTCTACATATCACAACTTTAAGAAAGAAGTGAAAGATAGTTAAATTTTACATTGATATTTATATATCCTGCCCTGATTATTTAAGTTGATATTGTTAAATGATTTTCTTATTAATACCATATTGTATAGAACATGTGCAAACCCATACGTGTCTGTGTAATTGAATATGACAAGAATATATTTTTGTTTATGTAAAAATAAAATTTTGGTATACTTATAATTTCTCCTTTGAAAGATATAGATAATATGAAAGTGATCCACCATCAAAGAGGTAAACACTCCAAGTAAAGTTCCATACTGCATATAAAAGCATCATCAGATGTAGAACTTTTTTGTTTGTGAAAGAGAAAGAAATGGCTCTATGTTTAATCATTCCGTTTTATTGTATTTCATGTGCTGTCCTAGACATAGGAAATTTTAGAAGAGGAAGAAAAGTTTGCTTTTGTGAAGCATAGATTCAGATGAAGGAGACAGAAATGGAACAAGTGAATAACAATATCAGGCTGATGATGATGATAAATGAGATGATAGCTGTCACAGGGGAGATGACAGTGGGCTTTAATAGATATCTTAAAGGTATGCCCAATAGCATTGCATATGTGTAACATTAATGTACAGAAATAAGTAATAACTCTTAAATTCTGAGCTTAAATATTGAAGTTCTGGGACTAAGTTTTTCAGATACATAGGAGGAAAGAACATAAAAGAACAGAAAATTATCTTGATAGTTCATGTGACTCTATTAATAGACACTAATATCTATATATCAAAATTGATATCTAATGAAAGTGCCCAAGATCATAAAATTAGCTGGCTGTGTTAGGACTAGATCTGACAACTCCTGATACCAATTTTGAACATCAGCAAGCGTGAACATGACACATCAAAAGGATCATCCAAGGAGGAGTTAAATATATTTAAATATTAGTAATTTCAACATCTGATGTATCTAGAACATATAATTTATGCCCAGATAAACTAGGTAAGCCTTTGGGGCACTATAGGTTTGGTTGATAGTGGTAGACTATAACCTTTGCTAGTCTATAGCCACTGTATTCCAAAGATGTGAATCCTTCCTCTGCAAAGATGTTAATAGATTATAGGTTCTTAGTAGATTATAGTAATGGAAACCCCTAAATGGTTATTGTACAATAGATTGATAAAAATTTAATGCCTTAGTTTTGTGTGTGTATGCATGTGTATTTATAAAAAAGGCATTCAATATTTTTTCTAAAGAATGAAGTTTGACACCAAAATTAAATGATCTAATGACTGTTAGTTCAGTCATCATATAACACTGTAATACTTTTATGTTTAGCCAGATCTCAAAAGTGACTTTAAGTCACTTGACAGCAGCTACCTTCTCTTAAGATGTGTTCTTTTGATCAGGCCCTGTGTCTCACACTTGTAATCCTGCACTCTAGGAGGTTGAGATGGGAGCATCCCTGAAGCTCAGGAGTTTGAGACCAGTTTGGACAAGACCAAGAGCCCACCTCTACTAAAACCAGAAAAATTTTCCAGGCATTGTGGCAAACAATGGTAGTAACATCCCCAGGTATTTGAATGGCTAAGGTGAAAGGATCTTTTCAGGGTGGAAATCTAAGACCAGCCCAGGCAAGAACGAGACCCCATCTCGACTAAAAAAATTAACCAGGTGTTGTGACAGGTGCCATAGTCCTAGCTAGTCCCAGCTACTCATGAGGCTGAGGCAGGATGATTATTTTGAACCTAGGAGTTTGAGGTTGCTGTGACCTAGATCAATGTCACAGCACTCTAGCTTCAGGCAACAGAATGAGACTCTATCTCAAAACAAACAAACAAACAAACAAACAAATAACAACAACAACAAAACTAAAAGGGTTGAGAAATACTGCTTATGTGTACTAAATAGAAAAATTAGGGAAAAATTAAGACATTTCTAGAAAAAACACAAGCTGACAGAGTATGTTTACCAGCAGACTTGACTTGCAAGAAATTCTCAAGTGAATCTTAGAGGGTAAAATGAAAAACACTAGACAGTAACCTAAAACTGTGGGAGGAAATAAAGATCTTAATAAATGTAAATACATGCCTGGATCATTGCACCTTCAATGATTCCCTAACAATAAAAAAAATAAAATAAAATAAAAATAAATATAAACACATGAACAATCATGAAAGCTAGTATTATTACAATAGTGGTTTGTATTTGCACTTTGTGTCTTCTAGATGATTTTTTTAGACTAATACTTTTAAAAATATATTCATCTAAAACCCACTATTATAAATTTGGTAACTATGCATTTTGTTTTGTAAAATAGACTAATGCTTTTATAATAATTAGAAATTTATGTTTCTAGACAAGCAACATATAAAGATGTTAATTTTTATATCTACTGAAAGTGATGAGGGTGGAACTGTTAAAAGGGCAGAGCTTTGTACATTATTACAGTTGTACTGATAAAAATTCAAATTGAATGTTATAAATTCAGGATGGTAAATGTAATCACCATGGTAACCACAAAGAAAATAGCTATAGAAATATACAGAAGGAAATGAGAAAGGAATTTAATCATCTCCCTCAAAATTGAATTAATAAAAATAAACTGAATAATCCCAACTAAATCCAGAAGGTGACAATAACACAAGAAATGAAGGGCAAGAAAGTCATTAAGACATAAAGAAAACAAAGAGTAAAATGACAGATGTCATCTCATCAGAAATTAGTGTGCTGGTTGGGTGCCACCATTGTGGGAAGACCCTATAATGGAGAAACAACTGTGTGGAGTCTTAGTGCACAGCTGGCTCTGGCATGCCTGTTGAGCTTGAGTGGCAATCTTTAGGGTGAGCTGAGTGGCCCCAACACCCCTGGGAGGGCTTCTATGTTGTCAGACAGGCCTGTCTAATGGGCCTCCTGGGAAGACTGGTGAGAACTCTGGGTCCCCAGTCCCATGAGGCATGAGTGCTAATGAAACAGTCTAAGATTGAGGGCAAAGAAATCAGGAAGACAAGATCTGGTCTCCTTCGGAACTAGAGAGTAGCTTCTGACCCCCATCATATACAGTATAGCCAACAAGGGTTCTCCATCTCCTCATGCCACAGTGCCACCTGGTGTCCAGGAAATATATTGCAATTTATAAATTTATATATGTGCCTTCGTGTGTGCACACATATCTATATATTGATTTACATTTTTTTCTTCTCTTTTTGATTTAGTGGGGACCTACCAATACCTCCTTTTTTCTCTTTTTATCGTTATTGTTTAGTTTAGTTTTTTCTTTTGGGTGGCTTGCATTTTTTTCATTTATACTTTTTACAATAGCAAGACCTCTTTCATTTTTTGTTACAGTTCAGGGCTGTGGGGTCATGACATTGGTCTGTCTCAAGGACTCATGACCTCCCAGTCTTGGGTAGTCCTCTGGTTTTGGACTTTGGAAAGAAGGTATTTGTAGATTCTCCACTGCAACATGTTGTTTGTTACTGTCTGTATTTGGCGGGGGGTGGGGGGCGTTGTGCTTTTGACCAGGTTGGAAAGGAGGCTCTTGATTTTGAAAACACACCCAGCTCTTGATTTTGAAAACATTTTGGAGCTGTGGGTGTGATTACAGCGCCCCACTGAATACCATCATTTCTCCTGTCACTCTACTTCTTTCCTACTCTCCTTTTTCTCTCCTTGATTAAATTCTTTCCTTTCATCCACTCTTCTCTCTCTCTCTCTTTATCTTTTTATTTTCTTTTTCCCTTCTTTCTCTTTACCCTTATCTTCCTTTGGCCTTATACCAAAAGCTATTTTAACACCTAAGCTCTGAGACAAGTTAATTTAAAGTGAAGAGGGTAATGAAAAGAAAAGGTAGGATAATGACATGAACAAGACAAAACACACATGAGGAAGAACCAACAGAAAAATTATGGCAACATGAAAAACCAGAATAGAGCAAATTCCCTAAGTATCACCAGGTAGCTACCTTCTACCTATAAGGAATTACTGGAAATGAGAGAAAGGAATTTAAAATATGGATGGAAAAGAAAACAGCAATGGGAATTGATGACAGGGTGGAAAAACAGATCCAAAAAAAATGGGCAAAAGATATTAAGACCATAGAAAAGATATAGCAGAGCTTAAGGACTTAAATGAGTCAAACAGGGAATGTAAAGATGCAGTAGAAAATATCAATAACAGATTAGACAATGAAGAAGAATCTCAGAGCTAGAGGATAAAGCTCTTGATCTTACCTGGGCAGTAAAAGTGGCAGAAGAAGAGAAAAAAAGAAGAACATTCACTCAGAGAATTATGAGTGTTCATCAAACATTCAAACATATGAATTATGGCTATTCCCAAAGGAGAATAAGAACATCCCAAAGGAATGAAAGCCTTACTGGAGGATATTATAAATGAAAATTTACCAAATATCACTACAGATTCTGAAACACTCCTTTTAGAGGGATATTGAATTCCAGGTCATCTCAACAGAAATAGAGCATCTCCAAGACACAGTGTAATGAATTTTTCCGAAATCAAGATAAAAGAGAAAATTTTTCAAGTAGCCAGGAGTTAGCACTAACTGATTTACAGGGGCAGATCCACTACCAGGCATCTACACAGAAGAAAAAACATCCTATCATAAAAACATTTACACTAAAATGTTTATTGCAAGTCAATTTACAATCTTCAACCTGTGGAAGTAACCTAAAAGGTCATCAAATCAGGAATGGATCAACAAACTGTAGTATATGTGTACCATGGAATATGATTCAGCCATAAGAAAAGATGGTGACTTTACATCTTTTGCATTAACCTGGATGGAGGTGAAACACATTCCTCTTAGTACAGTGTGACAAGAATGGAAAACCAAGAGTCCAATGTGCTCATTTTATTATGAAGCTAGTAGATGATCTAACACAAGAGAAAAAATTAATTCTATTCAAATTGGGGGAGGGGAATGAGGAGAGGGTAGAGAAGGGGGAGCACTGGTGTGTTCCCACTTACATGCCACAAGGTAGGAGACTGACCTCTAAATGGCTCAAGGTAGGGGACTGACTCTTTTAGGGAATCAAACTTTAAAGCAGGGGCTCTTAACTTCAGGAGGACTGGTCATCAGGTGTACACAGTTGGGCTTCAGGAGGCAAGTGAATCGACTGAAGTAAATATTAAGATGCAGATTCATTCTGCGTCTTAATGCAGTAGAAGTGTTTCTCTCTTCAGAGTCAGAAATGAATCTGTAAGATGCCTCCAAAAGACTCAGAAATCTTTCTCTTAAGTGTTATACAAATATTCGATATCTTATGAGTTATGAGATCTTCTTATGAGTTAAGAAGTCATTCAGTATGATAATTTTAGAAATTGCTGATTTTATAAATGAGGAGATTTTAAAGTGTTGACTATGATGTTTCTTCTTCTCTCATTTCTTCACCACTATTTGTCTTTTGTAGTTTTTGAAGCAGAAAACAAAAGATTGGTTGGAATAATTTCTTTTTTCAGTTTGTTTTGTTACCCCACTCCATAGTGTTATAACAGCATGTGTGACATTGAGTACATTCAGGATGAGAAAAAAAACTGAACAGATTTAAGTTATTTACTGGATGAAAATAATCTGCAAAAGACAATAAATTGGCAGTGACCTAGATTGTAGCTTTAGACTTACATTTTGTTACCTAATAGATGAAATTTGTATTTCACATATTGCTTTCAAACTCTAAAAAATAGAGAGTCTAAGAATGGAATAACTCTGTGAACTTATTTTACTTCTATAACTAAATTGTTTCATTTTTAGGGCTTACCTCTCTCTGAATTCAGTTCTGGTATTATTATCTTGAATAAAATAAAAATATTTGGAACTGCTGAAAGGATCAAATTATTCTCCCAAAAGTTGACATCTATGAAAAGAATGTAGAGAGTATTATAAAACTATGTAATATTGAATTATAAATAATATTTTAATAATTCTAAAATTATACAATACACTAAATAATTTAATGTTATAATTTCTATCTAGGAAGCACTTATAATTTTGACATCTTAACACTTCATTTCTCAAAAAACACTTAGTTTGTGAGAACAAAAGTTTTATCAACAAAAGTTCATAGAACATCATGACAATTTTAAATGCTTAACTCAGGCAAAGGTCATTGTTGGATGTATCCCTTTCTGACTATTCCAGGCCTTTGTCTCTTCCTCTCATTGAATCACATGAAAAGCAAACAGAAAACAAGTAAACAAAATACAAAAATAAAAAGCAAAAGAGAAATTCCAATGATTTTTTGAATCTGGCTTAGAAGAATGAAGGGAGAAAAAGTAAACAGATTCCCAGTTAGGGAATCCCTTTAATATCCCCCTGTGAATAATGTGTGTGTGTGCACTCACATGTGCATTTATATGTATGTGTGTGCGTGTCTGTGTCTGTGTGTATTACTTTTTACTTTGTTCTACTATCTCATATTCATCTTTTTTTCCCCTCCAAACAGTTTCACTCAAAAATACACGTCCTATTGGAATTCAGATATTAAAAGAGAGTCAAGTTAACTTTCAATTAATTGTTTTGTTCCTAACTGGGCAGCACTATACAAATTTTATTTTTGGTAGTGGTGGAGCTCTGTTTGTGCTGTTGGAAAGTGTTATATTTGGAGTTGGAGCTAGAAAAAAACTGAGTAAGATAGTTTTAAGGTAATAGGGTTGGTGAAACAGAGATCTAAGAAATTAGGAAGTGTTGTCCAGTCACTGGGAAAGAGCCACTGTCAAACAAGAGGTCGTAACCTTTGTCTGAAACTGACCTTGGACTGAAGAGGATAAAGGGGCTTCCTGTCCAGGTTTCCAAGTACTGGGCGCTCAGTCTGTGGCTTTAATACTACTTTCCAGCTGTCTTATGGTCTGATTATATTGTGTCTGGAATTTCATATCCAAGACTGAATAACAAACTGGCTTCCATGGAGTTTTATAAAAGGCTATATATTGTATAATTTCATTTACTTAAAATTTCACAAATAGGCAAATCCATAAAGACAGAAAATAATTTAGTGGTTACCAAGGGGTGGGAGGCAGGAGAGTTGGGGTTACACCACTAAGTTTATGAGTCACTTTTTCAGGAGATGAGAATGTTCTGGATTTAGATAGTTGCATCATTTTGTGACTTTTCTGAAAAACACTAAATTGTACACTTTTAAATGGCGAATTTATTACATCTTAGCAAAAAGAAATCTAGTTATAAGTTGAGAACTTTATGCAGGGATCTTTGTCAGTATTTCAGCTGAATTGGAAAGAGAAAGTTGAAGTTTTAGGTGTCAGCTGATTAAAGCCACAGCTGTAAATGAGTTAAGCTTGTAATCACTTATTGCTGTGGTATAAAAGTAAGAGATTTAAACCAGAGAAATTTCTGGCAGCTCACACTTGGGAGTGGTTGCACTGTAGAAGAAACCCTAAACAAAAGGCTTCAGCAGTTTTATGGACCTTAGCACGGGGATTCTCCTCTTCGTGGGGGTAGGGATGGGGAAGAATAGGAGTAGAAAAATGAAGGACAGGGAACTAGGTCAGAGTGGGGGAAAAGTGTCTTCAGCATGTGCCAACTCTCAGTCCCTACCCCCCTTTGCCATGAGGCAGTCTCTGCAGAGGCACCTGTGTTAGGTATGCAAATTTGCAGTGAGTATAGCTAGCCAGTGGGGCTCGAGCTCTTGACCGCAACTTTCAGAGAGTATAGTGCGTTCGTTATCTGTGCACAAAGTGAAATGTGGGGAGGGCAGCATTTGTGCTGGGCTTGTCTGACTCAGCATAAAGTTCTGAAGATTCATCCATGTTGTTGCTTCTATCAATGTTCTGTTTTTTATTTGCTGACTTTAATTTCAATATATAAATAATAGTAGAGCTTCCATAGTTGACCACCTCCCTGCATTTACCATCTCCTTCTGTTGACCTAGTTTTCATAGACTGGACATGTACACATGTATGTATCAGTACAGTACGCCTAGTTCCTTATGTTGACCAGTTTGTTACAGTCCTTGGGTGGTCAACTTACGGAGGTTCTACTAGCACAGTTTATTTATTCATGTATATTTATTGACAAACACCTGAGATGGATCCAGTTTGGGGCTATTATGAATAAAACTATGAACGTTCTTTTACAGAGTTTTGTGATTATTTGTTTTGCTTTGTCTTTTCTTTTTTTTTATAGACGTTTCATTTCTATTGGATAAATATCTACAAGTGAAATTGCTAGGAACATGATAGATATAAATCTAATGTTTTAAGAAATTAAGAAATAACTTTCCAAAATCATACCATTTTTTACACTTATCAGCATATTCTTTCATTTTTATTATCTGAACACTGTTATTTGAAGACCAGATATTTAATTTTGGATGAAGTCCAATTTATCATATTTTTTCTGTGTTTAGTATGTATTGTATTTTATGTAGTAAAACTTTCCCTAACTCAAGATCACAAAGATGCTTTTCCTGTGCTTTTGTCTAGAAGTTTTATAATTTTAGCTTTTATGTTTGGGTGTATGGCCCACTTTTAGCTCCTGTCTGTGTATAGCATGAGATGGAGTTGAGGCTCATGTGTTTTTCAGTACCAAAAAGAGTTCAGTTATCCTAGAAATAGAAAATACTTTCCCTTCTTTATTGCTATAGTAATCTTGTGCGAGGCTAATTGGCTGCTTGTGTGTTGGTCTCTTTCTGTTTTATTGATGTTAGTCTATCCTTTTCCCAAATGATATTCTTTTGATTAGTATAACTTTATAATAAGCCTTGATGTCAGTTAGATTAATTCTCCTAAACTTTTTTCTTTCTTCTTAAATATTTTGGCTATTTTAGAATCAATATGTCAATTTCTGCAAAACAAGCCTATGGTGTTTTGATTAGAATTAAGTTTGAAGAAATTAATTAAATTTGAGGAAAATTGATGTCTTAATATTATTGTCTTTTAACCAGGAATGTATATGTTTACACATTTTTGACATTGTCTTGGATTTCTTTTAGCAGAATTTAAAATTTTTATTGTGGTGGTTTTGTACATCTTTTATTAAATTTAATTCTAGTATGTTTTAGAGTTTGGATGCTTTTGTACATAATATTTTTTAGTTTACTTTTCAATTGTTGGGAGTTTATAAAACTATACTTGAGGGGCGGCACCAGTGGCTCAAAGGAGTAGAGCACCAACCCCATATGCTGGAGGTGGTGGGTTCAAACTCAGCCCCAGCCCAAAACTGCAAAACAAACAAACAAACAAAAACTATACTTGACCTTTGCATATTGACATTGCATAGATTTGTGCTAAATTTTTCATTAATTCTAATGTATTTGGGGTGATTCCTTAGGAGTTTTAAATGTATATAATATTTGCAAATATAAGCAATTTTATTTCTTTATTCTGAATGTTTGTAACTTTCAAAATTTTTTTTATCTTATTGTTTGACTAAAACTCTGGAACTATTTTAAATAAAAACGTTAAGAGTGAATATCTCTGTTTTGTTCCTGATCCTCAGAAGTGAAACATTTAAAACCTATTATTAATTATCATGTGAGCTCTGTATTTTTTCTGGTTTGCTGAAATTTAAAAACATATTTTATGTTAATTATGTCAAATACTTTTTTCTGTATCTCCTGTGGTGATCACTGTAATTATCTTGTTAATAACCTAATTAGATGAATTATATTGATATAAAACTAATCTTGCCTTACTAGGATATACCCCACTTTGTCTTGATACATTATGCTTTTTATATATTGCTGCATTTGATTTACTAATATTTTGGAAAGGTTTTGTGTACATGTTCATGAGGGACATTTTTCTGTAGTTTTCTTTTTCTTATAATCCCATTGGAATTATAAGAAGATAATGGTTAAGAATCAAGTTATTCTGTCTGTAAAATGAGTGAGAAGAATTATCTTCTCCTCTATATCCTGAAAAGTTTTTTTTATTATATTGACATAATTTCAGTCTGAAATGTGATAAAATTCACCACTGAAGCCATTTAGACCTTTAGTTTTCTTCTGGATTTTTTTTTTTTTTGTAAATATAGTGGAGTAGAAGGTACAGAGTAAAATTCATATTTCAATGAATTCAATGAGTTTTGACAACCACAGTTAGAATAAAGAACATTTTGACATCTCCAAATGTGTGCTTGGTATTCTTGGCAGCTAATCCCCTCCACATATTTCTGCTTCTAGAAACACTTATATAGGGAGAATTAGGTTTGGTTTCTCTATAAATGATTTTTCCTTTTCACAAATATCCTCAGGAAATAAGATATTTTGTAGCTGCTTTTATGTAGCTTCTGTAACTTGACATAATTCTTTGGAGATTTATACAAGTTGCATATGTAATTCTTTGTTATTGTTTAATGCAAACTCATTGTAAATTGCTTACATAATTAGTAGTTAATTGATGGAAATTTGGTTTGTTCTAGTTTGGGGCTGTTAGAAGTAAAGCTAATATAAACATTTGCCATAATGTTTTGTATAGATTTTTATTTTCATTTTATTTGGGTACAAACCTCAGAGAGTGATTGCTGGGTCATATAGAAAGTATGTGTTTGACTCTAAAAAAGTTCCAAATTGTTTTCTGAAATTGCTACCTAATGTTTGCATTTCCTTCACCAACATGTGAGATTTTCAGTTGCTTGGTATGCTTACCAGCACATGATAATATCACCCTTTTTCTTTTTTTAATTTTCTTTCATTAATTTTTTTTAATTCTAAATGGTGTATAGTGGTATTTTATTTTTGTTTTTATTTGAATATCTGTAATGACTAATGATGCTGATTATCTTTGATTGTTTTTCACATATCTTTTTATGTTGATAACTGTCTGTTCGAAACTTTTGCCTATTTTTTTATAGAGCTGTTTGCTTTTATTATTTAGGTGTGATTGCACTTTATATATTTGGTATATAAGTCTTTTAGCAGATAGAAGTATTGAAAATATTTTCTCCTGGCCTCTGGATTATCTTTATATTTTTTAAACAGTAGGTTTTAGAGAAAGATTGGTAATTTAGGCAAGATCAGATTATCAAGTTTTTCTTTTATGGTTTATGTTTTTATAATTCTGTCTAAATATATGTTTGCCTAACTTACGTAAGAAATGAATTCTCCTTTTATTCAATAACATTTATAGTTTAAGATTTTACATTTACATCTATGTTTTATCTACATGGTGTGAAGGCAAAGGTTCAGGGAGGGATATATAGATTAGAATTTCACATCTTCTTGAATAATTGTCCCTTTTTATCATATATAATATTTTCCTTTATCCCTGATAGTATTCTGTGTTCTTAAGTCAATTTCATGTGCTATTACTATAGTTACATTGGCTTTTTTCAGTTATTGAATGGTTTATCATCTTCTCTCACTTTTTCTCCTTATGTTTCAGGTTGAATAATTTTTATGATCCATTTTTAAATTCATTGATTCTTTCTCTGCTGTCTTCACTCTTATTGTAAGTCTGTCAAATAAATTATTTCTACTGTTATGTTTTCTATTTCTAGCTTTTTTATTTGTCTTTTTTTTAAATAGGCTTCCATCAATAAGCCAAAATTGAATGTCTGTTCATGCACATGGTTCATGTCTTTCACTAAATACTTTAAGATATTAAATGCAGATAGTTTAATGTTAAATGTCTTTAATAATTTTGTCTTAAATATATCTTTAATAATGTTGACAAATGCATTGTATCTTGATTTCATTTCTTATGTCTCTTGACAGAGTTCTTTTTATATATTTTTTGTCTTTTCATATCTTGCAATTTTGTGTTGAATGCTGGACATTGTGTCTTGTTGACGGTTCCTATGGAACTATTTTTTGTGAGTGAGCTTTTCTTTCGTGACCCTTTCTTTATAAACCAATTATACCCTGCCTTGAATCCATGAAGAAGATTGTATCTAAGAGAGTTTATGTTTTTCTCCACAGGCAGATGATTTTTTTCATTGACATGTAATAATTGTACATATTTATAGGATACGAAATCAAATACAATGTTTGATACTGTATACATGTATCAAATATCACAAATACCTACAGGTGTAATGATCAGTTAGTCAGAGTAATTAGTATATTCATTACCTTTTCCAGGAGCAAATGATTTTTGTTCATACTGTTTCCTTAGTGGCAGTATATTTTTTTCCTCAGAATAGTGTTTCTTTTCATTTTAATGGAAGTTTCCATTGACCTCTATTCTAGTTTATAAACTCTTTACTCTTATCAGTCTAGTTCACAAACAGGAAATGAAAATAATTTTTCATCTACATTATTATATTTCTAAAATTTTCTTTTATACTGTTCATTGATCTATTAAAATCCTCTGTTCATGCCTATTGTCTGTGCTTATTGTCTACTGAACTATCCTCTAAAGAGTGTAATACATTTATTCTAGCTATTTTCATGTTCTGGTTAGAGGGAGTTCTAATGTTTGGACTATCTTTTGGTATTCTTCTCTTTCCTGAGTGTTTTCTCTATTGATGTTTGGTTATCATGTTAGTTGCCTAGTTAGTTAGGGCTGCTGTAACAAACTATAAACCATACATAGGTGACTTAAAGCAACATAAATTTATTTTATCTCAATTATGGGGATTAGGAGCTTGAAATCAGGGTATCAGCATATCCAGGCCGAACTTTAAGAGGTGTACATTTCTTTTCTTTTTTGAGACAGAGCCTCAAGCTGTCACTCTAGATAGAGTGCTGTGGCATCACAGCTCACAGAAACCTCCAATTCCTGGGCTCAAGTGAGTCTCCTGCCTCTGCCTCCCAAGTAGCTGAGACCACAGGCACCCGCCACGACGCCTGGCCATTTTTTGGTTGCAACCGTCATTGTTGTTTGGCGGGCCCGGGCTGGATTCGAACCCGGCAGCTCAGGTGTACATGGCTGGTGCCTTAGCCTGATAAGCCACTGGCGCCGAGCTGAGGTATACATTTCTTTGCCTTTTCTATCTTCTGGAGTTTTCTGACTATCTTTGGTGTTCCTTGGTTCGTCAATGCAACTCTTCATTTTTCCATCTTCACGTGGCATTCTTTCTGTCTGTCTGCATGTGGCCATCGTATTATAAATATACTTGTCATATCAAAGTAGGGATCTAGGCTACTTCAGTATATGACCTTATCTTAATTCAAGTACAGTTATATCTGTAATGATGTTATTTTCAAGTAAGGTCATATTCTGAGTTACTGGGGGTTAGAATGTGAATATACCTTTTTTGAGGAGACATGATTCAAACTCATTCTCTTGCTTCTTGTATGGTACTATAAATTGTTTTTAACTAAATTCCAGATTTTTTTTTTTATTTTGCAGTTTTTGGCTGGGGCTGGTATGGGAAAACACAACAGACACTGATGCAAATAATACTTATGCCCTGAAAAATAGTACACGACCCATCATATGAAGCTGCTACTGTGGCAACTGACTCAATCTAGTCTGTATTTGATCTGGATCTTTAGTTTTGTTGAGGCTTTAGTTAGATTCATTTCTTCTCAGATCTCAAGTAGTTTGAAAACAGAACCACAAGTTTTCTTTAGTACATACATGAGATTTGGATGTTTTCTCATGTTTCCTGCTCAACTCTCAGTCTTAAGCAGACTCAATGTAACCTGTACTTTGATGTGTTTGTCTCAGTAGCCCTATCTTGTTTCTAAATTTTTTCATGAAGTTTTGTGGAAAAGAGAATTGTAAGTGTGTTCAGATTCTCATAGTTGAACTTTTTTCTTCCACTTAGCCTTTATGACAGTTTTCTCCTTTTACTGCTGCACTGCCAAGGAAGAAATCAGAGTCTCTACTCTTCTAGGTGGGTTTCTTTACATTTTAGATTTTATTTTATTAATTATATTTGCATTCTCATTTCTCTGATGAGGTAAACAAATCATAACATTTTGCACATTTTTGTTGTTGAAGTTCTCTTACAAATTTATTTTAACCGGCTCGGCACCTGTGGCTCAACAGGCTAAGGTGCCAGCCATGTATACCTGAGCTGGAGGGTTCAAATCCAGCCTGGGCCCGCCAAACAACAATGACAGCTGCAACCAAAAAGTGGCCAGGTGTTGTGGTGGGTGCCTGTAGTCCCAGCTACCTGGGAGGTGGCAGAGGCAAGAGACTCGCTTGAGCCCATGTATTGGGGGCTGTGATGCCATAGTACTCTATCCAGGGTGACAGCTTGAGGCTCTGTCTCAAAAAACAAAACAAAACAAAACAAAACAAAAAAAACAAATTTATTTTAACCACATTTTTGACATAGTAACATATAAAACTGTACATATTTAATATAAGTTAAATATGAAGTTAATATGCTAAGTTTGAAGATAATTATACGCCTGTGAAACCATCACTACAATCTATTCCATAGATATATCCATCATGTCTAAAAATTTTTTCCAGCTCTCTTAATTTATTATGTATTTTTATGATAAGAAAGCTTAAATTGGCTCCACATGCTTTTTTGAGTATACAAGTCTGAAAATTAAGTTTCTGAACTTGCCACCTTGCACTTACCTTGACAGCACTGTACAAAAACCTCAGTGAGAATTCTTAAGATGAGTGTATCATTGTATCACAGCTGTGTTCATATTGACATGTGGCGGTGTCTTGCTGTGTTGTGTTCAGTATTGTTATATGTTTTTGTGTGCCATTACAAAGAATGGTGGAGCTTGAATTGGGGTAATGAGCAAACATGAAATTTCTTTTTAAACTTGTCAAGAGTGGAAGTAAAATTAGAGACATGTTAGTGCAGATGGAGATAATGCCATGAAGAAAATGGCACTGTAGTGAAGGATTAAAAATTTTTTCTGAGGGGAGAGAATTTGTCATTGATGAAGAGAGGTCAGGATGGCCAGTAACAAGCAGAACTAATGAAAATGTTGCAAAAATTCATCAAATTGTATATTAAAATTGTCTACTAACTTTGAGAAGCATAGCAGATCAAGTAAACATTGAGAGAGAAAGAGGACAACCTTAAGAAAAATTTTAAGGCCTGTCTAACAATGGTCCCAATGCTCACTGATGAAAAAGCAAAGGAGAGTTGAAGTTTGCCAACACCTTTTGGAGAGGCAAGATGATGTTTTAGGCCGTGTTATCACTGGTGATGAAATACCATTGTACTAAGACCCTGAAATAAAGTGTCAGTGTGTAATGGAAGTCAGCCAATTCTCTGTGACCAAGAAATTTTTGTAGGTACACATAAAGAGTTAAAATAATGTTGCTAGTCTTATTTGATATCAGAGGGATTATTCATGCATTTGTACAAACTGAACAAACAGTTATAAAGTTTACTATTTGGAAGTGATGAAAAGGCTGCGTGAAAAAGTTACATGAAATTTTTGGCAACACCTCAGGTCTCTTGTATTGTGAAAATGTGCCAACTTTCAAAGCACTGTTTGTGAGAGAGTTTTTGGCCAGTGAACCAAAAACTGTATTGTAGCACCCTCCAAAATCATTTTGTTTGGTCCCCATTGACTTTCTCCCTTACCTGAAGATAAAGGAAATATTGAAAGGAAGAAATTTTTGCCACATTAAGGACATCAAGTGTACAATTTTTGGCTCTGATGGCCATCCCAGAAAGAGTTCTAAAATTTACTTGAAGAGTGCACTAGGCACTGGCATTGGTGGATAGCTTTCCAAAAGGCAAACTTCAAAGGTGACTGTAGTGATATTCAGCCATGAGGTATGTTGCACATTTTGTAGGATGAATTGTGATTTTAATTGCCAGACCTTGTGTAAAAATGGTATTATAAGTTGTAGACACTGTACTGTACTGTAAATCTCTAGGAATTATTCATCATATGGAACTGAAATGTTGTACCCTATGAATAATACCTCTCTCCTTGTTTTCCTATCTCTTCAACTTCTATTAATAGTAATCCTCCTTCAACTCTCTGATTCTATGAGTTTGACTATTTAAGATTCCTCATATAGTAGTGTGGAAACTACATACTTATACTTAAATATTTGTTTGTATATAACACTGTAACTAAAAAAACACCAGTTAAAGACCCTCAACCTTGATCTGGTAATTGTTAGTATCAATTGCTGTAATTGTTTCTATCTAAGGGCTTTGTATTTATCACACACCAATGTGAGCCATGTAAGCAAAGCATTATAAGTAATATTGTATGTCATTTTGTATAATTCAAGACTTGTGGCAGGCAAAATAATTCCTTCCCCTAATCAAAAAATATCTACTTCCTAATCACTAGTTTTTGTGAATATGTTACCTACCTTGACAAAGGGAAGTTTGTGGCTGTGATTATGTTGGGACCTTGATTTCAAGGGATGATCCTGGATTGTCTTGGTTGGCTCAATCCAATCATAGGAGTCTTCCAGAGCTATATTTCTGGTTGTTGTTCATGGGAGATGTAACTGCAGAAGAAGGATCAGAGAGATGCATCTTTTCTACCTTTGGAGATGGAGGAGGGGCCCATGAGCCGAGGAACATGAGTAATCCATAGAAGCTGAAAATGGTGAGGGTACAGATTCTCCACTAGTGTGTTCAGGGAAAAAATGCAGCTCTTCTCGTTCCTTGATTTAAGTTCAGTGAGACTCATGTCTGACTTCTACTCAAAAATGTTAAATAAATTTATGTTATTTGAAGCTAGGTTTGTGGTAATTTTTTGCAGCAGCAGTAGAAAATGAGCATAAGGCCTGAAGAAAAAAATTATTTATGCATATCAATTTTTGAAAACCATAGGGTTTAAATGAAAGGAAAATATTTTTCTCTTATTCTCCCAGTTTTTATTTGTCAGGTAAGTAAAGTAGGAAAAAAATAGAAAGCAGGAAGAGACATTAACTGTTTTGGAAACTTTAATTTAAAAAAATAGCATAGAGAAATTAATTTTTTTCAACTCTAAATACCTCCAAGGGAAGGAGATCTCATAATAGCTTTCCAACATTTAATAGCCCTCAAGGTCAGAACATTGTTCTTTTATGACTTATAAATGTTCTTAATAATATCATTACCATAATTTTATTAAAATACAACTATCTCAGAATAAGGATTTTTAATGGGTCTATGAAAGTAGAAAATAGGTAACTTTTTGGATGTGTTAGATTCAGAAGACAAGCAAAACAAAAAGTAACTGACTTAATTTTGAAATAACGTACATTAAACTTAGTTAATAAAACACAGTTTTTATCATTGCTTCTCTATTAAGAACATTATACTATGCTTCCATTTTTCATTTACATCATTAGAAAAAATATTTCCCAAAGACAGTGTTGTTTTTCCTAGTCAAATCCAACTTGTCTGACAATGTACTAACCCAGATATTCCTGTGGTTCTCTAGCAAGTGGCCAATTTTTAAGCATAATTTAATTGCACTCCAGTTGCACCTAATTCAATTGCACTTCATGTTATCAACATCCAATCCAATTGCTCCCTAAAATGTCATCTTCCTGAAGAGTAAAACATAAGGATCCTTGAAAACCTAGCTTTTTACTTTTGCTCTTAACATTGTAATAAACTTCCTGGGTTGCTGGCAAAGGTGCTGGCAATAGTCTTTCTGTCTATCCCAAAACACTGTATGTATAAACTATACAATCCAGTGATGGATTTTTAGGTAGAAACTTGAATAATAGTTATTATACTGTTTGACATTAAAGTCATGCATTTCAGATATCTTGATACAGAATGAGAATTGTTATCAAGAGCATGTATTACAAATGACACGATCATCATCGTTTCCAGAAGGTTGTTTAATGTCTTTACTCGGCCTTTCTCCTCAGCTTAAAGTATACACTCAGTTATAAAAGTTAAAATAAAAAAGTCATCTACAGACATTTTTGACACTATTTGAAGAAGCAATACCTGAAAGCCTGTTATTGAAGATAGAAGAAAGGAGATCAAACTTAAAAAACAGACTGAAGTCAAGTAATCTTTTATTCTTTAGAATAGGGACAAAAATCTTTATTCCCTTCACTTTCCAAGGTTAGAATATAGTATACGCTTTATTATTAACTATGTTAACCTTGTTCTTCTGTATCATAATGTCATTCATCTCCTCAAATAGCCCTACCCTAGGCTTTGTCATGACTTTCACTATTAATCTGCTGACCATAAGTCTAGAGTTTCTCAAGTCTGATACTCTCAGTACTTATTTTCTTCTTATAAATAGTATATTTATCTTTTTTCTACCTTCTCCCCTCTTCCTACTTGGCTGAATCCATGGCTCATCACTTCAACCAACCTCTGCCAATGTCCTCAATTCTTTGGCCCTGTTGATCCATCTGTCTACCAGGCTATCTTCTCTTATGCAACTGCAAAGGCTTGAGTTAACATTGATTAATTGTTTTCAGTATCATGTCAGCACTATTTCACAGGAAGCCTTCTTTATCCCCCTAGTCATTTAAAATTTTACCACTCTAGCCATTTCAAAGCATTTCTGCTCTCCATAAACCAATAAATGCCCAATAAATTAGTTTAATCACTGTGATTGTTTCTCTCTAAGGGCTGTGTATTTCCCACACACCAATGTGAGCCATATAAGCAAAGCATTATAAGTCATCTTATATGTCATTCTGTATAATTCAAGACCATTATATCTCATTTCACTCCCTTCCCATCATAAAACCTACACAAATGTTTCCATCTTCAACTTTCTTTTTTTACCCCCTCCATAACAGAAGCACCTTCTTTCATACTTAATGTTTCTCAATGATCTTGCTGCTCCATTACTTTTCTCTCTGTTTTTAACTGTATCTCCAACTTTTGGGGGGGGAGGTTCTTTATTGAGTTGTGAAGTATGTTTACATTTCTTCTATATTAGAAAGCTATAGCAGTAGTATCAAACTGAACCTTAAACTCCATGTTCTATATTTAAGTCTGTAACGTTTAGTATAGCTTCAGGTACAGATTATAGTAAACTTGATTTATAATTAATAAAACAATAAAAAAGTAGCTTATGTTATAGCATCTCCAGGAAGTCAGTGTTTCAACTCTATTCCTCTGAGATATGTTAAGTTCTACCCTCTTCTATATTTTGGTTTTGTTGAGGGAGAAGAGATTGACTATGTCCTAACTATGAAATAATTATCATTCCCTGAAGGAGAGGAGACTTCTATCCTAACTATTAAGTAATTATCATTCCCTGAAATAATGATCATCCCTGGATCATCTGCTGTCCCAGGATCAGCAATAGTAACAAGACCTTGAGATGATTGGCTTAGGTGTGGACACCTGGTTTAGTGGTTGGGGATAGGGATGAGATTGCCATGATAGACAAGCCTTCTCTGGATCATTACCTATAGCTCAAGTTGGGGTTTATATCTCCTCAATCACAGAGGGCATGGAAGTATGTATACTTAACAAAAATTGAGAGGCTTTATTTTTCCCAGTGAGGAAAGAGGGACACTAGACAAGCAACCAGTCATATCTAGCACATGAAGAAACAAGGTGAATAAAGTGAACCCAAATGCATAAAAATGACTGCATAGAAAAGTAAAAATCTAGGATCCTATGAAGACTCAAAGAAAATTCCTGATTTACTACTTGAAACAGCATTCTAGGCACGCTGGCTCTTGTTCCTTTATTCACCCCGTTTGAGGACTTTGTAAGAAGTGGTGCTAGATCACCAGTCCTAGGAACTAGTAACGACAGAGCAATGTCAGAGCGATCTCTAGATCTGGCTGTGCTCTGACTGCTCTTCAGTCAGCTCTGGCGCCAACCCCAGTTACTCATCCTATCCACCCCAACATTGTGGTGAGATGTGCTTTTACATTTGCCCTACAAATGTTGTGTCTCTACCAAATCCAAATTAACTTACCCTTAGGGATGTTCGTTCAGCTGTCTGTAGTCTCTCTGATTCCAGGCTTCAGCCCATTTTTCTCTGGCATGAATTGTGTGTGTGCACTTCCCTGACACATACATATTTCTGTGTATCTCCCCCTCTTTAGAAGCTATACATTTCTCTCCTGTTATTCTCGACTATTCTCTGGACCTAATATTTTCTCAACTATGGAAGAATCTTATTTGAGGGTCAACATGGGGCCTTCCCAGATCTCCTTTACTAAAGCAGTTTCATACTATTTTCTTGTCTTTTTTTAAATCTTAAATTCCTTGAGAAATTCCTATTGACTCTGGATTTCAGAACTGTGGAAAAGTACTTAGCTGTTTGTGCATTTATAAAGGAGAGTAACTTATGTACTAAAAGCTTTGTTTCTCTTCTAACTTATTTTCCCAACTCTACTTGGTTCCTTACAGATGACCAGAATCCTTTCTCCCAAAGAAGTAGTCTAATCAGTGCTTATTTATCTACAGTTTGGCGATGATGAAATACGACACATAAGAAAACACTTAAGCATGTAATGATAAAGGGTGTTTTGTTCACAATCAATGCCTCATAGAACAGATTACTACCATATCTGTATCATATTCCTAATATGATACTGTTGGTAGTCTACATAAAATTAGACCTTCTGCTTCTGCCTGAAGGCCCATCTCAGGATATTATTATTCTAAAAAACCATGAAAAATAATATAGGTTTCTACAAAATTGCCTTTTGAGGAGGTGGCAACAGGAGTGACATATGTACATTGTATAACACTCAGCAAAACTTAAAGATCTTCAGTGCCTCTGTTTTCCTCATGACCCCTCCATCTCTTAAACCTTCCTTTCTCCTAGTTCCCATTTCCCTCTTCGATGGCTGCTGTTCCCCACCCCTCCCAGGAAGCAATTTTTTTACTATTTGTCTAAGTCTCCCTTATGAGGAGGAGAAAGAACCATAAGAACTTATGTATAATAAAGAGCTTTTTCTTCTTGTGGTTTTGTTTTGGAGCATCAAGATCAAATAGCAAGGAATGATAAAATTTAATAAAAATTTGTATTACTTGTATGATACTTGTATTATTTGTATGATAAAATTTAATAAAAATTTGTTTAAAATCCCCAAAAACTTTTTTGGAAAATAATTTCATAGTCCACTTTATAATTAAAGAAGAAAGAGCTAACAGAGGCATGTTTTCTATAATAATAACCACCTCCTTTTTGTTTTCACCTCTTCAGAGGCTAATAACACTGTCAAATTGATGGAAAGCTTCCTGCTTTCTAAATTATAGCATTTCGATTTATATTAGTGTAACATATACCAAAAATTGAAATAACATGTCATTTCAAAATCTACGGATTTATTTTATTACTTATAGTTGATTTTTCTTATACTCTAAGCTGTAATAATCCACTTTAAGATTTTTATTTAAAAAAAACATGAAAAAAAAGGAAGAAAGGAAGTAAGGTTAGAAGGAAGAAAAGAAGGAATGAGAAAAAAAGTCTTTTGGTATGTTCTTTACTAACATGTTAGATAATTGGTAAAAACCTTAGGACTAACCAATGATTATTATGGGAACATAGGGAAATCTTCTCAAACAGAAAACTTAACACTTCATACATCAAAGTATGCCAGCCCAAACAAAGAGTATCTAAGAGGAATTTTATATAACAGTCATGTGGATATATGGGTCCAAACGTAACAACTCAAAATGATTACATCACTAACTTTTAAAAATTCTGTTTTATGTTGATATATAATCTGTCATTCATCAGTAAAAAGATAATGAAGGTAGGTGAAATTGAACATTGAAATTATGGAAATATATACTGATTGTAGCATAGAACTTTTGAAGACTTCCCAGCAGCCCTAGGACGTAGACAATATAGGTCTTAACCCACTTCACAGATGAGAAAAGTGAAGCTCAGGGAGATTCAGTGATAAAAGCTGTCAGTGAGATGTTAATTGACATTCTCACTTCAGTGAAATTCTTACTATGCCATACATTTTTCTTTGCTTTTTGGCAATAGATACCCTAAAAGAAAGAATTCAATTCTTTCATGATTGTGATATCATTTTTCTCAAGGAGACTTTCATTGTCTCATTAACTTTGGGATACATCTGCCCTAACAGAGTGCCAAGAATAATGGGAGCTCCCTGGTATAATTATGTGTTCCTTGCTCTCAGATTCCAATCTAGTGGAAAAATAAGAAATGGAAATGTTCTAAAGTGAACACACTTTCATTTTACTGGGAACAGAGGCCTCTGAAGCTAATTTCCTTTTATGCTCACCTGAAATTTTGTGAATGACACCATTCATTATTTCCACCTATATTAAGATTATTTGTAATTATGTTTCATAATTATTTCTAGTGATGCCTTAGCCTTCCTGAATATGAATATTAGCTTCTGTTCTCCTAGTTTAATTAGGCTAAGCTCAGTGCTTGCCACACAGTAAACATTCAAGGGGAATGTGGTGAGATGAGCTCAGAGATGGATGTCTGTAGTTTTTAGACAGCTGTATAAATCATATGTCGTTTAATCTATGTGTAGTGGGAAAGCATTGGTGGTCATAGTATCAAATTATATTATTGATTCCATATGATTTTCCAGCACATAAAAATTTTAATTCATTTTATCATTAGATTAGAAAGTATCTTAAAAGTTTTAGAATAACCTCATGATAGTGAAGTAGGGACAAAATAGACATACCTTTTTTCTATTTTTTGCAGTTTTTACCCAGGGCTAGGTTTGAACCCTCCACCTCCGGTATATGGGGCTCGTTCCCTACACCCTTGAGCCACAGGCACTCCCCAACCGACACTTTTTAAAAGTGCAGTTGAATATCTTGCCCCTGCTTGATACTGACTGACCTGTCATATGTACAAATAATAACAAAAAGATATTAAGACCTAATGTTGATAGGACAATTGGTACTCTTTCATATTAGATTAAATCATCATTATATTCTTGAATAGTAATATCACTTTTAAGAAAGACTTAAGTTAAACCCAGAAATTTGAATTTTAGTTACTTATTCTAAAGAATGTATTAGATTTGGATTTAGATTTAAATATAAATGTGTTGTTTTAATATCACAATAGAAATTAGAAAAAGAAGAACAGTTAAATAAATTATATTACATTAAATAGTTAAAATGTATATAGTTAATATAAGTATTCATGGATGTGAAAAAGCATAATACATAATAAAATAAACATAAGTTACAGAACTACATCTATATAAACTCCATATAAATCATATATACATTGATATATAAATAATAAGAAAACCTACAGCAAACTATTGATAGTAGTAATTCTATAATGATAGAATTTTAGGTGATGGTGTTTTTACACCTTTCTATTATTATTGTTATTTAAGTAGAAACACTAAAAATGGTTTTATATTTAAGTATATTATTGTTATTTAAGTAGAAACACTAAAAAATGGTTTTATACATCTCTTTATCATGTTGGGCAATGTTAGTCCTTTCAGAGGCTTGTAAGTTTTAGAGGACATACCTAATGTGCTAAATTCCGCAGGGAAACCTTAGAATAAACTGAATCACTGGGGCCTTTGATATCATTATTTGCATCAGGCAGACTTAATCCCTTTGATCAAAAATTGCTTCATATATTTGGCAAAATATATTGAATTATAAATAAAGGCTGAGAAGAATAGGACAACTTTTAAAACAATCTCTCAGCTCTTGTTATTACTTTTGTTTGTTTGCTTATTTCGTGGATATGACAGATTGATAATAATCCTGCATAAATTCTTCATGATGAGGTGATAAATCATTGCTCAATTTCCATAGGTAGACTCTATTTATATAATAATTCTAAGTAGTATTATTTCTTCCCTATTTTTAATATTATGTTTGCTTTATAAGGATAGATAAATAACAGAAGTCTGAACATTTTTCTTATTTGTTACATCACTGAAGGAAAATATTAGTTTACTTAAAAATAAGCAATTGAGTGCAGGTACTTTGTAAGGGCCGTTTTAATCATTATGATTGTAGTAGAGCACTTAAAAATGCATTTAATAGAATCTAAAAGCATATTAAAATTCCTTCAATAAATTCATTCATTCTTTTGATTACTTTGAAGTTGCAAAAACAACCATTCTTTCTGTAGTCTAAAATGTTTCATGTTGGGTTAAAACTGAATAACAGTAATACCATTTTTGACATTTAGTATGGGTCTTGATATTTTATTAAACACTTTGATAAATTTGACTTCAATTATTTATATGGTTTGTCATATCATATTCACTAACAATAATGACCAATTATTAGTTCTGCAAATTTAGTAAGTAAAACCACAATGCTGAGAATTATAATGATAAGCCTTTACATTCAGAAGTGTCTGAGAGGATATTTAGTATCTCTCTTAAAAAAATACACACCATTGTTTGGAGCCATTATTTGCAGACCAATTTATTTGTCAGTCTATTTTTTGTTTTACTGGCAGCTTTAAAAAGATGAAATGCCCTTCCAATGAACTACATTCAACATTTTTCAGTTCTAGTCATCCTTATTCATTTGAATGATGCAATTGTTCCTTTTGTTTCAAAGGAACTCTTCCTAGTTTTCTCATGTCCATGTCACGTCCTTGCCCATAGGCTCTATGATGCTTGAAATTTCCAAATCAATTGATTTTTTGACTAAAATTGAACATATCTGCTTATATACTTTCAAATCTAAAATATATGCATCTTTTGTTGCCTCAAATCCTTTTTAAGAGTAGAGAAATTAAAAATAACTTGTGAATTATTAGTGTTTCTAATCACTGATAGTGAAATTATCATAAAATCTATTTTGAGTCAAAACCTTAGTATTATTTTTAATTTTCATTTCTCTAGATCTTTCTTAACTTTTCATATTAAAATCTGCCCTTCAGAAATGCCCTGAAGCTTTTTGTCTCTCATCTTTTCTGCTCTTTCCATCTACTTACTGTGATATCATTTAATGTGATTCTTGCTATTTCAGTTCCCTTCTAATTCCATGACACCATCTACTCCCTTGTCTTTACCCAATGCCCTTGGCCTTTTTCTTATGGCCAATATTACTATTACAAATCACGGATTTATTATTTTAAATTAATTATTAAATATCATGACTTTTTACTGCCTGTAAAATAAGATGCAATTTTTGTGATATTCTAAACTCTCAAAAATAATTTCCCAAACTATCTTTTCATCTATATAATTCCCTGTGATACCCTTTAAAATCTTCACCCCCAACACTCAGCTATCAACACATATATCTTGTCTTCAATGATTCATTTACAATTCTCTGAACATATCCTTTCCAAAGTACTATTCTCACCAGCTTAAATGTTCTCTATAATGCAGGCTATTATAACTGAAAGGATATTTTTGGTTTAACTTTAATGTTTATATAATTCTGTTTTATATTGTGGGTGAAAAAATACTGATAGTATAGAATGTATACATAACAAGGAGTATGCGTTTATGTGTTCATGCATGTATAAGCCTATTTTGTGTATGTGTGTGTGTGTGTGTGTGTATGCCCAAAGGTGTGAGAATGAAGGGACCCTACAGTATAAGAGGTAACCTTTGCCTGTTAAACAAGTTATTCACATTTTAACTCTGCCCATTTCGTATCAGTTGAAGATGCCCATCTTGTTATCTGAAATAACTTTCCTTTACCTGTTCTGACCTTTGTTGTCTCACTTTAAGTCATCATCCAGCAGCTGCCTGCGTATTTTGTTTTAATCTATCCTCTACTCAACTAAATTAGAAATACTATTTTAGATGAAAATAGCACATAAGTATCCACTGAGAGATCCCTGGCGATTTAATTATCACTGATTTTTTTATAGAACCAATTTGAAATGATCTCCAATTGTGGTTAATTTAGCAATAACTTTTCAGTGGTGTGGACATGGTAATAAGTGTTAAAATATTAAACAAGCTTTCATTTTGATTACCAAGTTTCTTTTAGAGAAAAATTAATATAGGAGTTTTTATAATCAAGGCTTCTTTACAAATCCAAATCTTTATCAAGTGTTTGTTTTTAAGTTTATGGAAGAAAAATGAATTCTTCATTGAATAAAACTAAACTTTGAAAAAAAACTTAAATCTTTTCTATATACTCCTCATTTTTGAGTCATGAGAGATTTTTGGTAAAAGTGGAAAGCAAATACTATCACTAATCTTTAATACATCTCCTGTTTGTTTATACAAAGGAAGTAGATTTGAAGAATCAAATGGTATATTGGGTTCAACTCCTGACTAGATAATCACAATTTTAGGGAGGACTATTTGACAACAGCTTAAGGGATACACAAAATAAGAGCATTAAACCATGTAAAGGGATTAGACTACTGTTCTCTCAGTAATGGACTGAGTTGCATAAGTCTGGAACTTGAATGGGAGAGGAAATGTATGCGTTCTAATCCTAAACAGGAAAACCATGTTCATTCTTAAATATACATTAAATATTTTAAATAAAAATGTTATAATATCCATATGGATTATCTAAAATCTATTCTTTTAAAATGTAAGTCAAGCATGCTAAAACAGGTCCTTATCATTTAATGGAAAGGATTAGGAGTTAGTGTAAAAATGTTTTAAGTCACATTTTCCAAAGTTTGTTCTGTGGGAAGTTAAGTCCCACAAAGATGTTCGATGAAAAAATAGTGTTCATGAATAAATGTTTATAAAATATTGTACATGTAAAATCGTTCATTAACATAATAAAGACGGAGACTTTTACAACACATTGGAAGCTAAATTTCTCAAAGTTGTTTCAGAACAAGTTCCCTTCCCAAGCAAAACATTTTTCTTCATCAAAACAAACTGGAATTCATCAAGAGAAATTGTCAGAAATGTTGTTTTAAAATGTCACCTTAAACATAAAACAAAGCAAAACTTTACAGGTAAAGAACAGAATTGAAGTAAGAACTGCTTTCCGATAGCCTCTAGTATTTAGCACATAAAACGAACTTGCAAAAGAATCTATGGCTGTTGCTAGGTGGAAGCAAAGTGTGTTCATTGTACTACCTATAGTCTATTCCATCCGACTTTGTTCAGCTTTCGTTTTCTCATTTATTAAGGGGAAAAAAATTGAGTCTTCCTCAATGTATTGTTGTAAGGATTAGATATAGATATTTAATTTAATAACTCTAATGTGCTACAAAAATGCCCAAACTTTCTACCTAATATTATTCATGTTGCCTGATAAGCCCAGTTTTTAAAGTCAGTTCAGTTTTCCTAGCCAGGATTGATGGGGTTAAACATGTTCTCCTCTCCTCACTTCTCTGAGGACTCCTACAACAGCATTGCTCTCAAATTTCATCACTTTCTACTTCACAGTGAAAATGCAAATCTTTCAGAAGTCCTTATTGTCCAGCTGTCTCATCTTTAAAACTGACGAGCATGTTGCCAGCCCTTCTTTTCCTAGCAAAATGGTGTTGTCTGAATCCTACTTTTCCCACATTCTCGGAACTGTAAGCAAGTTTTCTTTCTCTAATATTTTCACTGAGTTTGTCTCCTTTAGATTCTTGCCATCAATATTTAAAAACATATTTTTGTTTTTTTCTAGCAAACCAAGACAAATAGTAGCAAAAACGTACAAACTCATAAAACATTCAAATCTTCATTCCATACACTTCAGCTACCATTATACCTCCTTTTTCCCATTCAGAGAGAAAGATTTTTGGAAGATGTATACATGCTAGCTCTTCTCCTCACCTTTCAGTCACTTAGAACAAAAAATCACCAGTCTGATTTGCACACATATACTTTACCAGCAAATTTAGTTTCATATAACTGGACACCAGTTGCTTATTTGTATGTAACAACTTTAATAGCCTTGAAAAATACTTCAAGAAAACTGATTTCAAGTTTCTAAGTTTCCGTGGTTTTACATAAGATATATAGTCTACCTATACAATAGTCTACCTTACAATTACTTGTAAGAACTAGTAAAATTTCAAAGCCGAACTCTCTGCAGGATGTTAAATAAATAAAGCAAGATTTTATTCCCAAAATCAGAAGGAAAAAATAAAGTTAATCATCATGTTTCCTTTTTAAAAAGCTGTTTCTTTTCCCAATTGTACTGTTTGGATATCCCAGAAGTTATAGAGCATAACTTCTTAACACATGAATTAGACATTTCTCAATGGACTATGACTATTAACTGCTTCTCAAATGTTTCAGGTTGATTTCTTTTTAAAATAGCATATATCTTTGAATTTAATAAGTTCTTCTGTTCATAAACACCATCCATACAATTCTTTTTTTTTTTTTTTTTTGGCAGTTCTTTTTTGGCTGGGGCTGGGTTTGAACCCGCCACCTCCAGCATATGGGGCTGGCACCCTACTTCTTTGAGCCACAGGTGCTGCTCAATCATCAAATTGCTTTTTTTAATTTCAAAGTATTAAGTTGGTACAAATGTTTTTGTTACACGGATCGTTTTGTAATGCTTGAGTCAAGGCCGTTAGTGTGCCCATAAACCAAATAGTGTTCACTGTGTCGATAAGGTAGGTTTTTGCACCTCCCATTCTTCCCCCACAACCCCCTTCTTCATTTCCAATGATTTTTACTTCTGTCTGTGCCCAAGTGTGCCCATTGGTTAGTTCCACCTTATCTGAGAGTACACATAGTGTTTGTTTTTCTATTCTTGAGATACTTCACTTAGAATAATGGTCTCCAGTTCCATCCAAATTGTAGCAAAAGACATTAATTCATTTCTTGAATGGCTGAGTAGTTCATGATATACATGCAGTATCATTTTATAAAATTGAATATTATAAAAGTCTCTATGCACATAAATCAGAAAATACAGAGGAAATAGACAAATTCCTGGAAAGACATAACCTCCCAAGTCTCAGCAAGGAAGAAAAGAACTCCTAAACAGACCAATAACAAGCTGTGAAATCATACAGTAATAAAAAAAATTCCAACATAGAGCCCCAGACCAGGTGGATTCACAGTAGAAATCTATAAGAACTACAAACAAGAGCTGGCAGCCATACTACAGAAATTATTTGATAAGATTGATAAGGAGTGAATCCTCCCCAAATTATTCTACAAAGGAAGTATCATCTTGCTATCAATGTCAGGAAAGGACATAGCAAAAAAGAAAGCTACAGACCAATATCTCTTCTACATATAGATGCAAAAATCCTCAGTAAAATACTGGCAAGTCTAATTTAATACCACATTAAAAAAAATCCACCATGTCCCCAAGTGGACTTCTTCTCAGGGATGCAAGATCAATAAATGTGATTCACCACATAAGGAAAGCAACAACAAAGACATGTGATCATCTAAATAGATGCAGAGAGAGCATTTGACAACATTGAACACACTTTCAGTATTAAAAACCCTCAACAAACAAGGTGTAGAAGTAACCTATCTTAAAATTATAAAGGCCATACATGACAAGCCCATAGGCAGCGTTGTACTGAATGGGGAAAAGTTGAAAACGTTCCACCCCTAAGAACAGGAATAGGACAAGGATGCTCACTGTCGCCACTTACATTTAACATAGTAGCTGAAGCCCTAGATAGAGCAGTCAGTCCAGAGAAAAAAATGTATCTACATTAGGAAAGGTGAGGTCGGACTATTGTCTCTCACTGGCAATATGATCTCTCATGTAGAAAATCTGTAAGACTCCACCAAGAGAGTCCTGAAATTCAGTGAAGTCTTGGGTTACAAAATCAAGATACACAAATCAATAGCATTTCTATATACTAATCATGGTCAACCTGAGAGTCAAATTAAGACTCAGTACCATTCACTATAGCTACAAAGAAAATAAAATGCTTAGCAAGATATTTAATGAAGGTGAAAAGATTATTGGTGAACCGTGTTTAAGTATATCATCATAGATAATGGAGAGTTCATTAGAAAACTCTTAGAAGGTTTTGTCCAATGTGGTAGTTGTGAAATAAACTGTAAATATTATGACTAGAGAGATTTTTTTGTTTAGCAATGATTAAGGATTCATACTGGCAATTTCTGGAAAAAGAATTATTTTCATTATATATTTGTACCCTGAGATTAATGTTAGATATAAAGTATTGCACAGTACTCAGTATGTAAAATTCTAATGTAATTGATCAATACATAAAACTGGCTTACTAGTCATTCGTATGCATTTTTGTCAGAAGCAAACTTTAAATCTTCATGCTTTGGGTTTTTTTTAATTTACCATTTATATATTCTTCCCATGAAAAGGTCTAATTTATGCCTTCGGAAAGCATACCAATGATTTTATGAGAAATAAACCATGAGGACCATTTTCTATTTGCTCATTCTTGTTCACACCTAACACTTGATAGTCCAGAGTATATATTGTGTTTTTTTAAGAAAAAAAGTCACATGGTACAAAAATTTTATAGGACATGGTACACAGTAAGAAAGCATTTAATATATTATTCACTTCCTTCTAAATATTGTTAAAAGTTTTCATTAGAAATATTTATTTGGATTCACAAATATTTTTGCAGCTTTATTAAGATTTCATGGTAATTTCATTTCTATAAAAATTTCCCTTCTTACTGGAACAATTTAAGGATTGCTACTAAATTTACAGTGCTGTACATCTATCATCCAAACCTAATTTTAGAACATGGCCGTCATCTTCCACAGAAGCCTGTACCCAGTAGCATCAGTCGCCATTCTGACCCCCATTCCCTAGGAAGCAACTCATTTACTTTCTGTCTATATTTGTGTATTCTAGACATATTATTACCATACAGATAGTATCATATGTGTTTTTTTGTCTTGATTCTTTCATTGACCATGCTGTTTCAAGGTTCATTTATGTTGTAACATGTAGCAATACTCCATTACTTTTCATAATGGAATGATATTTCATTCTATGAATGTAATCATATGCCACATAGGAATGTTTCAGTCAATGATAGACTGCTAGGATGATGATCCCATAAAACTATAGTGGAACTGAAAACATCCTAGACATTATGACATTGTAGTGCAATGCATTCCATATTTGTGGTGATGCTGGTATAAAGAAACTTACTGCACTAGCAGTGATGTACAAGTATGCAGTACATACAATTATGTATATCATACATGAAAATAAATGTTACTACTTTACGTATTTACTATACTGTTTATCATTATTTTAGAATGTAGTCCTTCTACTTAAAAAAAAAAATTAACTGTGGAATAGCCTCAGGAGCCTCAGGAGGTAGCATATAAGAAAACATTACTACCATAGGAGATGAAAGCTGCATGTGTGTTAGTGACCCTGAAGCCCTTCCAGTGGGATGAGATGTGGAAGTAAAGACAGTGACACTGAAGATTCTGACCCTGTGTAAGCAAAGGCTAGTGTGTGTTTAGATGTTAGTTTTTAACCAAGGAATTTTAAAAACAAAAATAAATAATTTATTACATAGAAAATGTATAAAGTAAAGATAGAAAGAAAGAAAATATTTTTGTATAGCTCTATAATGAGTTTGTGTCATAAGATATGTATTATTAAAATGAGTCAAAAGTAAAAAAATGGCTTATAAAGTAAAAATGTTAACAATAAACTAAGTTTAATTTATTATTGAAGAGGAAATAGAGAGAATTTTTAATAAATTTCACGTAGCCTAAGTGTATTTGTTTGGTGTTTATAGAGTCCAAAATAGTGTACAGCTATGTCCTAGGCCTTTGCTTGTATCACCCTTCATTTGTGGTATCACCTGTAGCAACCTCCAGTCTTACAATCTCCATTCTTGGAAAGTGCCCACTAGAGGTGCACCATTTTTATTCTTTATGCCATATTTTTTCTGTGCCTTTTCTATGTTTGGACATGTTCTGTTACACAAATACTTAACATTGTGTTACAGTTACCGGCAATATTCAGTATGGTAACATACTATGCAGGTCTGTAGCCAGGAGCCATAGGCTATATCACATAGCCTAGGTATATAGTGGGCTGCACCATCTGGGTTAATATAAGTACGCCCTGTGATGTTTTCACAATGATGAAATTGCCTAAAGACGCATTAACCAAAATATTTCTCCACCAGTGACTTACACTTATTTAATTTATTCCTAAGTATTTTATTTTTCTAAAATCTTCTGCAAATGGAATTATTTTTCTAATTTTATTTTCAGTCTGTTCATTGCTAATGTATAGTTATGCAATTTATTTTTTTACAATTTATTTTTATATATTGATTTTGTAGCCTATCACCTTCCTAGATCAAATATTTTGCATGACTATTAGAAAACCCAACTTAATTTTTTAATGACAACACCACAAAAAAATGTAGGGAAAAGTCTGTGAGCCCACCGTCTTGTTAAAACAAGTCAACAATTTGGTATAATTTATTCCATTTAATTTTTTTAATGTATGCATAATTTTATATGAATATAATCATAACACAATGCAATGATCAATCCTGTTTATGGTTAATATTATAGTCTATGTATTTTTCAATGAGACTTTATTGAAAATGTAACATCAGTGATTACCTGGTATGGATGTTAACCTGTTACACTGTGGGACTTACTAGAATTCATAACTGAGAATATTGAGCCAAACTGTTATGTATAAGAGTAAGTAGGAATAAATATATGGGCCCTGGGGTCAGAATATTAAAGTCAATATCAGTAGGAAGCATATAATAATAAAAAATAAAACAGTAATGTAGAATACAGTAAATTAACAAACTGGCTTCTAGAAATAAAGAAAAGAATCTTTGTTATTTAGAACATCATCATCCTCATATTTATAAAAGGTATTGGGTATTTCTGATTGCTATAAATATTCTTCAACTTTGCTCTGTAACACATTTACTTTTGTAAACAGTTTCAATATTTGGGGACCTTGCTTTTAAATTTTTCTGTTTGAAACCAAAACAGTGTTTAGTCTATGGCTAATTGTTTCCCACTACTGAGACAAGAGTTTTCTGTGTATTCTACATAATGCCCTGTGGATTATGTAGTTGCCTAATCTGGCTGGTGGAAGCAGGCACATAGCCCTGTGTAAAGGTGGGCTATTATTTCCTCCAATTCTTTCTGGTGCTTTTCCCCCAGCCTATAGTGATTCACATGCAGCACTGATACACATTCTTCAAGTATTTAGCAGGGATTCTCTCCTGTAGCTTTTATTTCTTCTACTAGACTAAATGTCACAGAACTTTTCCTTCAAGGACAAGACAGAAAATATTTTAGTCTTTAGACACATACAGTTTCTGTTGCAAGTTGTCATCTTTGCTATTGTAGAACGAAACCATTTGTTGACTGTATATGTGATCTGCTCCACCGATGCAACCTTATTTACAAAAACAAGTGTCTGGATCCTGAGTCACAGTTTTCTTACCATTTACTACACTCACTCTATTTAATAACTATGGATGATTAACAAACATTTTTTGAATGAATAAAAAAAGTTTGCCATATCTCACTCTATCCTTTTTAAAAGTTCTTTAGTTTACCTATGGCTTTTTAAAATTATGATGTCACCAGAATACTTTGACCTATAGTGGAACCTCCTTCTTCCGGGCAGCCACTACTTTTATTATTGCAACTGTGGTTTTAATGCAATGGTGTTTGAGTCTTGGTTTATACGGATTTTAAGATCGCCTAATACAGTTCTTTGACTGAATGATTTTGTTAAGCCATACTTCTCCCATATTTCATGTGTACCTTGTACTTATTCTGCCTATGTTTCATCATGTTGACTTCATCTATAATAGTATATTCTTAAATAATATCTCCTGATGCTTTCCAGAACTAGAGTTAAATAAAAATGATTTTCTTGGAACCAAAGCAGCCTATCAAATAAAATACTTCCAAAGAATTTCAAATCTCATACTAAATTTGCAGTGGTAATTTATATAAGGGTGACATCCCAGTTCTGCTTGAGCTGTCATTACCCTTCCACATAACACAGTAGAGTCAGCTTTGACAGCATTTGTCTGTACTTTTTACCAAATATTACATGTTTTACAGCAGAAAAGATTTTGTTCAATTCAGAAAGCAACAAAACTCAAGAATTTTACCATAATATTTCTAATTTTAGTCTTCCACTTCCACTATATTTTTGGAATTTCAATATCTCACCACTATCACCTATGGTATAAAGCAAAAATGCCAGTGTTATGAATAATAGGACATTAGGCACTGAAGATTCTCTGATTTATGAGCAAAACTTTCTAAATGTTAGCGGCTCAAAGGGATTAAACAGGCAATGCTCCAGGCTGCTCAGTTGAATTTGTATGGAATAAAGTAAATAAGCAACATTCATAAGTCTTTATATTTGTTTTTATATATGATATGGACATATATGGAAAATAGTTATTATCAAATGATTTTAATCCATTCTGTGTTGCTATAAAGGAACTACCTGAGCTGGGTATTTTATAAAGAGAAGAGGTTTTTTTGGCTCATGGTTTATCAGGCTGTAAAAGAAAAGAGGGACCCAGCATCCACTCTGTTAGGAGCTCCACGGAACATTTAATCAGGGCAGAAAGCAAAGGGGAGCACCCCCGTCATGGGATGAGAGAGGGTGCAAAAGAGGGAGGAGGTGGTGCCAAGCTCATGTAAACAATCAGCTCTCACATAAACTAATAAAGCAAGAACTCACTAATTATCACTCAGCTATTGGGAGAGACCTGCTCACATGACCCCAACACCTCTCACCAGGCCCCACATCCAAAACGGGGACCAAATGTCAACATGAAACTTAAAGGGGACAAACATTTAAACTGTTGCACAAATCAATAATAAAAAGAGTATTGAACTATGAAATAGAAGAGAAAGAAACTTTTTCTGTAGCGCTGAGAAGATAGGGATCAGGAAAGTTAAGAGCTTAGTCAGACATAAAGGAAGCTATAAGAGTTTGTATATGTGTGTGTGTGTATAGAGTTTTCACAGTTCCTAATTGATGATTCTAGAAATCAGCTGTCTTTCACATAATAAAGCTTTCCTTGGCAACTCAAATCTGAAAGCTGTCACTAAATTCTGTCATTTAGTCCCATTGTTTTCATCATGTGCTGAAAGATAAAAAAATACAAGACTGTATTTTAGGAGATTGACAGATTGTCCAGGCATATGCCATATTAGATCCACAGTCAAATTTATGTTTTGCAAAACACATAATATACAATCTCCTAAGAATTAAAACATGAGGCAGAAATCTTTCCATACTTTACAAACAAATTTCTTAAAAAGCTAAGAAGTCAGATGAATTCAGGGTAAATTCCAAGGTAAAGAGAATGAGCCTATGTATGAGATACCAGGAGTAAAAGGAAGTCGAAAGGTAGATGAAGACGGTGGGAACAGAGAATCTGACATGGAACCCTGAGAACAGTGAGTTGTCAAGTTCATTCTCATTTACTTAAAGTCATAAGCCACTGAATTTAGGTGTAAGCATGAGAGGAGATGAAAGTATTCTAAATATAGGAAGAATCGATTTCCTGACAATTATCATGGGAATCAAATATATAATATGAAGAATTCAATTATTTGAAAAGATTGAGTTTATTAATTTATAAAATCAGAATAAAACACTTTGTAATAGCCATTTTTATAAATTCCATGTAAAATGTATTCAATTACATTTGGTCATGTGTGGCTAATTATCACTAATGCTTTCAGGTGACCAACACACAAATAATGCCTAAAAAGAGCATGCGAAAAAGGCCACTTTTTTATCTGGATTTTTCTTATATTCTAAGGACAGGCTCAAAATATTTACCAGCTCTCCTCATACAGTTGCTTATAGCCTCTCTGAGATGGTTTTGAAGATAGGGACTTTTGGGCCAGAGATTACAAGGGAGGAATGTTTAGATATTAGCATATTCCTTTAGTAGTGAGAAGGTAGGGATCCGGAGAGTAAGAGGTTAGTTAGACCGAAAGGAAGCTATGAAGGTATCAGAGACTCCTTCACCTTCTTAACCCTTCTGCCCGTGGCCAGCCCGCATCTAAGTCACAGAATTTCTGAAAAGTCAAATATTCAATTTTCAAATTTTCTTTTAAAAAGAAACACTCAAATGTTTTATGTCCTCTTAATATATATGAGGTTGGAGTTCAATTTCTTATTATGATATAATTGTATAACTCAGTAATTCTGACATAGTCAACTATTACTTTTTTCCAAGGACTATGTGAGAAAGAACAGTTTCTTTCGAGAAAAATTAAAACAAGTGTCTACCTTTATTTTGAAGACAAAGGCAATAATGAATACTTTTAATATTGTACTAAAAGAACCAACATCTGATTCCCTAAGAGGAGTAATATTAATACTCATGATTTTACAAAAGGAGCAAAGGCATTAAGAAGAATAAAACATATAAACTTATTATTAAATTTAATTTGTTCACTTTTCCTTTGCTAATTACTCAAACTCTTTTCTTCTCTCTCTTTTTTAAAAGTTAATACTTTCCTTTCACTACTTACTATTACTTCCAAAAATGCAAAAATAGAAGGATATCTAAAAATCATCAGAAACTTACATTTGTATGCAAGAAAGTGAAAAAAATTCTGGCATCTATATTAAATGAGTTGTAGTTTTTTTCTCATATGAATTATACTCTAGAGCAGTGATTCACAACCTTCCTAATGCCACGACCCTTTAATACAATTCCTCTTGTTGTGGTGACCCCCAACCATAAAATTATTTTCAATGTAGCAACATCCAAGTTCAGTTCAGTTTGGATGTAGCTCCTCCAAATTCAGTTTTACTTGTGCTTGTATAAATGTTTGATTGTGTCTTCATCTTTAGCAGATTTTAAATTGTATGAAGACAAAGACCACCTCTGTTTTTGCACTCAATTTTTCCTTAGAATCTAGCCCAGTATTTGTTCTACTATAGGTTATCAATAAATATTTATATATAATACATTGGAATCAGGGCTGCCACAGAAACCAAAATTTGAGAGAAGGAGATTCTGGAAAGAAGAAAGGCATGGGATATGAGTCTAATGTTTTTGCCCTAAAAGAACTTTTTGATTCTAAGATTCAGAGCATCAGAAAAGAGAATGGGAGAAAGTTGTTGAAAAACTCAAACAGAATGTGTAGTAGTCTTATGGTGCTAAAAGACAAAAATTGGAAGAAACTTGGGAGAACATTTGTACAAGTACAAGTAAAACTGAATTTGGATGAACAGATGGAGGTATGTGATTCTGCAAAACCATATATTAGGTAAGGAGAAGATGCGCTCAAGGAATGATGCTTAAGGAAGGGAGTGGGATTGGTAAGGGAGGGATGGAGCTGAAGAACATTCCTGAAAAAGGGGGAAAGATCGAAAGCCCTGTGCAGCATGGTGAGAATAAAACATGGAGAGAAGACCAGTGTTCCTGAAATGAAAGGGCTTTGGGAAAATTCGACGAGCCTTGATATGATGCTGAGGGCCAATTCATGTAGTGCCTTTTAAGCTAAGCAAAGCAGATTTATCTTCATCCTCAGAGCAATGGGAAGCCACTCAAAGATTGTAAGCAGAGAAATAACATAAAGAGAAATGCTTAGCGCAAATATTAGCTGCCTGCAATGTGGCTAATGGCCTGCATTTCATTAAATATTACAATACTAGTGTTACTTTTGAGAAGTCTAAAATTGAAAGAGATTATTTATGTCATAAAGCTAATAAGCGATAGAGTTAGAACTCATATTCACAATTCTGGTTCCTGGTTGGTTGCTCCCTCCTGTAATTCAAGTTGTCTAAAGCGGCAAAGGATATAGAGTACATAAAGAAAGGGCCTACAGGCAAATACTGGCAGTTCAATTTGGTTGTCATATGACACCAGGAGAGGAGAGGCCAGTCCTGGGCTCTGCATTTTCAAAAAGGGAAAAAAAATAAGAGAAGGATAACAAAGGTGGAGAAATTGATGTTTTGGCACGGCAGAGATAATTCTAGGGTATAGGTATGCCTGTCCTAAAGAGAAGATAAAGGTGGTTTTGAGCATTACAATTGTCTTAAAATACTGAAGAGTCTCAATTTATTCTGTAGGGCTTCAGAGAATGAACCAAGGCCCAAAGGCGTAGGATGTAGGGAAGTGTATCTTAGGTTTGCAGAAGAATTTTCTGAGGATGCATGTTGTTAAAACTGTAGCATAATTTTCTTACTACTGAAAGTACATAAAAAGGGCTGGATACCCTCTTGTTAGTGATATTGAGCAAAACATTTATTTTAGACTTTAGGCAGAGAAATGAACTTGTAATGTCTAAGAGCTATTATAACTTTTTCTTTCTCTGATTCTCTGACATAATTACATGTAACTTTTTACATTTTTTAATGAAGAAAATACTCCCAATATAAAATTACAGTAAAATGCCTACAAACCAAATTAACTTGCGCATAGTTCAAACTATTTTATTAAATGTTCAGGTATCTTAATGTAACAAGGGTTATTATAAATCCTAAGGTGCAGTAAAAATCCAGGTTCTAGGCAGTATAGCAAATTATAAAAACTGGGTTCTCATTTGAAAGGATTTATTTTAAAACAAATGGGAAATAAAGGTTATATTGCAAAATGTCAACCCCTTTACAAACCTTTCTTGGGATATATTGATTGTAAATAAAAAAACTTATTCATGATAGAAATTACTGTGTATATAAAATAAATGGACAATTATTATTGGGTTTTATGTCTAATTTGATTGTTGGTATACAAGTGATACTTCCTTTGTTAGCATGAGGCATTATTAATGTGCTCGCCATGCATATATCAATGTTCCAAACAGCTACTGAAACATTGTTCTAGTAAAACAAAAGCAAAAATAAACCTCTGTAAATGTTGAAGTTTTTCAAGTGAAAGATGATATTGCAATTTGGACGATTAATTCAGAATTGCTCAATGAGGCTTCCTTTATGGCCTTGGTACCAATTATAAATATACCTTTCATTCTTGCCACCAGATGGCAGAAGTAGGTAAAAGTTTACAGTTAAAGTGCTTTAATATATTTTTATGATTAGATTAAACCAAAGCAAACACTTTGAACATTTTTTTAACTTCATGCAAATTAATATCAAGGTACAAATATTTAGGCTACGTTGTTCTCACTTCCAGGGTAAAGTTCCTTTTGTAAAGGAGCCTCTGACCCAGGGGGGCATGTTATACACCCTCACAACATTCACATTAGTGAGATCCCACCTCCTGCTCTCCCTCCTTCTGCCTATGTCCCCCCTCCCTCTTCCCTCTCTCCCCAAACTAGACTATAGTAGTGTTTTATTGTTCTTAGGAGACTATAATTGTTTATATATTGAGTTCATATTAGTATGGAATACATTGGATAAATTTGAACATTTTTTAACAGGTCTCATGACAAGTTTTATAATGGTAAAGACAAAATATAAGCTAAAATGAGATTGTGGAATTAAATTCGTTATTTTTTTAAATATTCCCTGAGAATAGTATTTTTTATATAAAACAAAAAAGTCTCACAAGTAATTCCCCTGACATATTTTAAGGCATTTGGTAGCTATTTTAATTAATCACTCATATATTAATGATTGTTATATTTCCCTAAAAGTGGCCATTGGACTTATAAACAGAGGTAAATTTATTTATTTTTGTTTAATTTTTTTATTAAATCATAGCTTTGTACATTAGTGCAATCAAGGGGTACAATGTGCTGGTTTCATATACAATCTGAAATATTTTCTTCAAACTGTTTAACATAGCCTTCATGGCATTTTCTTAGTTATTGTATGAAGACATTTGTATTCTGCATTTAGTAAGTTTCACTTGTACCCTTCTAAGATGCACCACAGGTGTGGCCCCACCAATTACCCTCCCTCTATCCC